>QLOS01008614.1:0-15213 GCA_003313725.1 Russula sp. MG48
CCAATTGCCTCGGCTCTAACACCCGAATGGTGCGACTTGCATATACTGCATTCCTGGTAGGTGGTCCTTGCTTCGATATAAACTTACAACCGGTACGAGACTCTGCCTGGGAACCTTTATCACTTGTACCAAGGACACGAACTAGGCGCCGAACATACCCCACAACCGTCAATCTAGCACCCTTGCTATGATGACATCAAAGCTGTTGGTGGTATCCCCGAAAGGAAGAAATACTTTGTCGACACAAGAAATGATACAAGAGCTTACTTAGCACAAAACTTCCCCCTTCGTCCGCCCTCCATGCGTGGACGAATGTGAAATCGCCGGTGATCTCTGGCTCCGGCAGGTAGGCTTTCTATTGAACGTGGCCTTATTGTTTCCCTGGCTTTTAAATTTCTTCTCATCTACCACCAAATTAAGACTTCGGGACATCCTCCATCTCTATTGCAGTGTACGTGCTCGTGGGTGTAAATATTGCCAGAATGCCAGACGCATGAGCCCGCATACGTTCAGCGAGGGTGCCTTAAGGTGTAAGCTCCAAACTGATCTCGCTCTTGAGATACATTGATTCAAGGAACACATACCGCAAAAACTGAGCCGACCCGGGCCATCAACCAGCAATGACCTTGGACAAGATATGATCAGTATGCCAAGCTGCTTTTATGTAGGAGCTGTGCCTATGGATCGTCCTTAAATTGGCCAAGTAGGTTTTTAGTATTACGATTGACATTGTTCGATAGAGCCGTGAACTCGATATAGACAATCGTGCTTCGAATTCCAATGCCTTTAATAACTTCCGGGAAGTCCACATAAGCCGAAACTTACAGTAGATGACATCCCTGAGAATCGGCAGGGCGTGGTAGCCATCGGCAGTCAGCAATAGATGCCGAGAGCTCCCTGACTTACGGCTTATCGGCCCAGCATAAAAGATGTATGGATGTTCATGCACCCTCAGGTTATCCCCGCTGTCAACCAAGACAGCATGGTGCCTACGACTACAATGGTATTCAGAGCCTACCTGGATGGCTTCTGACATGGAATTCGCAGCCCGTCTTTGACCTCACTTCATCTACAACGACACCATCCGCTAGATCAGTCAGTGTGAGCTCTCCCCTTTGACGGTCTACATCGAATGCGCCAAGCTCTGTGATGATTTGGCTGACAGCCCGAGCACCGGTCAACGGGAGCGTGCACTCCTTCAGAATCTTTGGGCTACCGTCCTTCGCGCAGTGCTCCATCACGACGATGACTTTTGTGTTGTCGGGATTTGAGACGAGATCCATGGCACCGCCAATGCCTATCCTAATCGGTGAGCAAAACAGCTTAGTGTGTCATGAATGACCACTCACCTTTGACTAGTTTCCCTGGTACCATAAAATTTGCAATGTCACCGGCCTGCGAGACTTGCATTGCCTTGCAAGTACCATCAGTAAGTGTGAAAGCCGATTTACATGGTCGTAAACTCACCCCAAGAATGGCAACGTCAATGTGTCCACCTCGTATCATCGCAAACGACTCGCTGGTATCTACGAGGATTAGCATCAACAGCCCGGCTGACACCAACTCTGCAACTCCGCATACCGAACACTGATGCTCCAGGTAACAAGGTAACGGTCTCTTTTCCTGCGTTGATGATGTCCCTGAGACAAGTTCAACGTATGCAGAATACTTTTCAGGAAAGTGTCCGCACGCATCAAGCTGTTCCGTAGTTGGATACGGACCCATACCAAGAATCCCGTTTTCGCTCTGTAACCACACCTTTACGCCAGGTGGGAGATGTTCCGGAACTAGCGTTGGCATGCCGATTCCCAGATTTACGTGGAAACCGTCCTTGAGCTCCTTGGCCGCGCGCCGCGCAATCCGGTGACGGATGTCCAAGTCGGTATGCTTGCTTGCCTCCCGGCTATCAGGTTCAGGCTGGGCTAGAGTTAGAATGCTTATTTGCTTCTCTGCGGTCGCCTTCACGATCCGGTCGACGTATACGCCAGGTAGGTGGATGGCGTTTGGAGAAATCGAGCCAACCGGAACGATGTTCTCAGCCTGACACGAAGAGACCCGTCAGGACAAGTACACAACTCTTTTGACGATGCTTGCCTCGACGATGGTTAGTTTTGCGTTTTTTGCCATGACGCTGTTGAAATTGTTCGCGGCATACCTGCCAAGAGCTTCATCGAAGGCGTGTCATAGGCAGGTTGTATAATAGGGCGAACCTGAACACCGTGTTGCCTACTTCGTCCACCTTCCACGCCCTCACAAAGGCAACATCTCCGGCAATGGCGTGTTCGAGCACGTATCTTCGCCCATTGAATTCACGGAATTCCTTCTTAATCCCGGGAATCTTCACACCTCCGGATACGCCACCTTCATGATAGCGGATGGGTATTGCACCCTCCTCCACCGCGGTAGAAGCACCGGTAGGAGTAAAAATAGCAGGTATCCCCGCCGCGTGTGCCCGTAGACGTTCGGCGAGAGTGCCCTGCGGTACGAGTTCCAAGGAGATCTTTCCTCGGAGATAGAGTTGTTCAAAGTGCTTGTTCCTAAAAGAAAGTAACAATCACGGATCCGACCGGGGAGGGTAGATATGTGATATGAACCCTCCAATATATGATGATATCATCTTGTCAATCTGCCCCGTATCGAGTAGCTTTCCTATATTGAACAGTATTTCTCAGCTACGAGCAGATAGATTAAGGGACTTGCACGTACCGAGTCCAAACTGTCCCGAACCAGCATTGTTAGAGACTGCGGTCAGATTCCGCACGTCCTCTCTTGTTGCCAATGCGCCGATCAAGGTGTCTGTGGCAGCGACGTGGCTTTGACGTGAGGTACGGTTTCGGGGCTCAAAGCGGATAACTCACCTGGTGTTCCGCAAAGACCAAATCCTGTGTGGTTTTTAGCACCTCCCAGTCACAGTTCCGCGGTTGAGAATAACATACCTCCACTAAGTAGCACGTCTCCGGACTTGACTGCACTGACAGCTTCATCGACAGAGTCCCACACTTTCGTCTTCTTCGGGACTTGTGGATCCGCTGGGACTGTAGCATATGCGCGGACTCGTACAAAGTGAACGACCGGAAGACTTGTGCGTAAGTTACGGCGAGAAAACAAGACTCTGGAGAGCATGTTCGATGGAGAAGTTACCATGAATTCCGACGTTGTGTTCAGCTATTTATTGACCATGTTCAACTAGCTACATTCAATTGCCAAGACCCGACGGATCTTAACTGCTTCGGACCGGGTGAAATCACGGCTTCCTACCCTACGTGCACTCTACTTTACAGTTACATTTGGAAGTACAAATTTAGCGCCTCTTGGGTGGTCCCTTTGGTCTGGCAAAAGCTACTCCCGGCTGTCCCACATAGTTCAGCGTCCCAACGCGACTTGGCTCATTACTCTGACCAAGCTCTGCGCGCAAAAAGGATGCACCCAATTCACGAGGATCAGATGTCTCCACCTTACGCGGTGCAAGTAAGAGGGATGGGAGGAGAGCCTTTGCTGTCTGATAGACAGAGGACGAGCCGGACGAGTACAGCATCCGGTGCTTCACTGGCGACGTGGTCGGGCAAGAATAAATGAAAACTGCCCCAAGTCAGGCAGGGAAAAAACGGTAGAAAGAAGAGTGACTCACTGATACGCCGCCCAGCTGCGGCCTCAGACCAGCAAAAGAATGCGAATGCTGTAGCAAACGTCAGTGACAAATGTCTGGGGATATCGCACACTCACATGGGTCACATGAAGGTATCTTACTCCCGAGTTCATCTACTGTGGTAGCGGTCGTCGAGCCCAGTGTCAGACTCTCCGTAGAGGGATCGATGGTCTGCGGTGTGATGCGTTTAAGCCGGCAGAAATGGGAGGGATGATCAACAGCTTACGATAGTTACTAAGTAATCTTCAGTAGCATCTGCGAGGCTTCGCACGGCGGCCTCCGCATCGCTCGACCACTTCAAGCCAACGCCAGCTCCGAAGGGACTTTGCCTGGCCGCGTTGACATTGTAAGGTGCACTGCTAGCCTCTCGTTCAGCTGCTTTGATGTCGGCCATCTCTTTCTCCCTGGCGCTCATCGGTTTGGGTGCAGCGAGATGGCGTTTGTGCGTGGCGTATCCCGTAGGAGTCAGGTCCTCCTTGGACGTAGCGAAAATAGTGTCCACAAAAAGTGTCGCACCCAAACTTTTCGTCACGGCATTACGCGTCGAGGCGTAAAGCATCTGACAGGCTATAAGGTGTATGTTACACGGTGATATCGTTGGTGGGTACCTTGTCCCTAACCCTAGCAGTATCGGGGACATAGTGGACGGCAAGCCATGCGGAGGGAGGGTCATCAAGACGAACAAGTACATATGCTGGTACATTATCGTCTAGCAATGATTGCAGACGGTTCAGATCGTTTTCGAGTGTTGACAATGGTGGAATGGTCGCATCGATGACAAGTGACTCTGCCAAGTTAAATGTGAGAGTTGGTAGGACAGCTGGTTGTAGTGCAAACCATTTTGAATGGATATCTTGAGGAAGCGAACATTCTTGGAAGAGACAGCGTCCGCAAAGGTGGAAGCTAACTCTGGCGACACGGCGATGCCAGAGGCTGCGGACATGACGGATAGGAAAAACGGTTTCCGCCAATTCAACTCAAGCTTGACTACAACTCTGATGAACACGCCTAAATACGTTCCCTACCAGGCCTACAAGGTGCGTCTTTGCGTCATTTCCTGCTCATTGATCTGAAGTCATTGCCAAAAAGTCAAAGAGACATTCCCGTACTTTCTCTAGCAACAAGCCAATCGTCTCGCCTTGTCCTTCGCCGCCGCCGCGTCCGTCTTCCGTGCATGACTCTATTTCCGTCCGACCTGCGCCTCCGCCTCAACAACGCCCTATTGAAAACATCCAGAGCACTGCCCCCAATGGCTTGCATCTCATAACAGCACCTCCCGCTTTGGCTCCGGCTTCGTCTCTTTCGACGTCAGCGCCGATATCTGCGGCGCCTAATCTCACGCAGGACGTGTCCCCGCCACAGGAGGGTGTCTGCTCTTCATCTTCCCGACCCCTTAGTGTACCTTCGTCGCCCCAGGCTCGTGTCTCATCCCCCGTAGCGGTATCCGATGCAGGGTCCATGGCGTCTTCAGGCTCTAGTTCGTCCCCAACCTCAATGCCTACTCGGACTCGGAGAACGTCGACGTTCCGGCACGTCCCCTCACGCTCTACACCGACACCTGTAATCCCCTCTCCTCTGAGTCCGGGGGGTTATTCGCGTACGGCTTCCCTTACATCACGGCACCTCGATCCACACAGGCCACCTCGACCTCATAATCACCTGTCTACCGTCACCCTCCTTGGTAACTCGTCAGAACCTTCCCAGGGTATGGCGGTGGGCAGGGCTACGGCGAGTGCTCAACCCCAGAATGATGGAAGTCAGCATGATCGACATACAGCGACCGAGGTAACAGATGGTCTTCCACATGTAGGGCCACCAATATCCATGCACAGAACGGCATCATCGTTATCGTCACCGTCTCATACTCCCGTTGCTTCCTCACCCATTACATCGCCCTCACCACCATCAACACGTACTAGTACCCCCGTGCGGTCTTCGGCACCTTACCGCCCAGGGTTTCAGCCCAGAGGCGTGTATCGACCTCTCACGGATGAATTTCTTGAATTACGCCGATCTTGCCGCGACGTTGCACGCGTAGAACAAACACGCTTGGAACGCCGTCTCGAGAAGTTGATGCATTTGCACTTTGGAGATGACATAAATCAGAGTGCAAGCCCACGTCCGAAACAGGCGAAGAGGATGTCGTCAATATGGGAACTGGACATCAAAAATACAGGGCCAAGCGGTCTTTGGCGAGGTATTGTTCAGAGTCAGGTCACGTCTGGAAGCAAGGCCGACATTCGAGGTTTGTTTTGCGTCTTTTGCGCTGTGGAAACTTTGACCATTGTCATATTTTCGGTTAGCCGCCGAACAGAATATCACACCCTGGCAGAGTGATGCTGACGTTTCTCAATGTCCTCTGTGCGCGTGAGTTGTTCGCTCTCTACCCTCTGGTTGGCCCTCTGACCTACTCGTGTTCGTTAGAGCGTCGTTCCACCCGATAACAAACCGCAAGCACCATTGCCGGCTATGCGGCAAGATTATATGCTCTTTGCCTGTCAAACGTCCACAACGACCTGTCACTTGTTCGCTACTTTTTGTCGCTGACCCAAAGACGGGCCAGATAGAAGAGGTTAGCGAGGGCGTCGACTACGGTGTCCGGCGCCGGACTCTGAGTTCTGCAGGACATGGCGCTAGTAAAAATGGGGTCAACCCAGATGAGAAGTTCTTGAAAGGCGTTAGGATTTGCCGTGACTGCCGCCCGACGTTATTGTGAGGCATTTCACGTCTTGCGGCCACGTCCATTGATTCTCTCTTGTTAAGGCGTAAGCAATACGCGTTGGACAGAACAAGATTGCCGACATTCTCAAAACTTTATGATGCGTTCCTAAGTTTGGAGAAAGAAATCGAAGATGCCCTGCCTCAATTTCAAGAGCTCCTGTTGAGTCTCAAGTGAGTCGTTCTTCCTTCGACTGTACCTATGGTCGCCCAGATGACCAATCGCTTTAGCTCTGATGCTCGCCCGACAGTGGAGGCATCCGCAGCAAGAAAGCGATTGTTGGACGCTTTTGCCCAGTATGACGCTCTCGCGAAGCGAATTCGAAGCCTTCCTACCTCAGGTCCTGCAAGTTCTCAGGACAGAGTCCTGGCTGCTGTGCACACAAGAGCCAATATCTTTTTACAAAAGCACATGTTCCCGTTGCAGGCGAGTACTATGAGTAATCTATCTCGGCGTATCCCGTTAACGTGTAGTGAAATAGTCACTCCCAAAGGCTTCTAAATCACCGTCTTCACAAAGTACACCAGCCGATGGCCCGGTCATCGATCCAGACTCCGAGCTCGCACATGCCCTTCAACCGCTACTCGAGCAAGAAGCCCTCCTAGAGTCTTTCGTCGAAGAAGCCAAAGCCCACCGCAAGTTTGAGGACGCAAAGACTCTGAAAAGCAACTTGCACGAGATTCGAGCCGAGATCGACAAACTCGTCGTGGGTGCGCCCGAAGGCGGACTCATATCCCCGCAAGCAGATGGAAAGTCAAAAAAGATGACTAATTGAAGTGCTGCTACCCTCACATCCCACTCGTTATACATCACGACTTCACGATGCTTGCTCCTTGCTTGCCATTCCATACTCTGCATTTTGAAATGTTACGTGCTAGGATGGATCGTCGTTCTCTCACCCGTGCCACCGCCATCGCGCGAAGAAAAATCCGCGTTCGGTGGGAAACCGTTGAAGTCCCGAAGGCTCAACGAGAGAGATGGGGGTGAACAAGAAGCAGGAGTACGTCGTGGGGACGTCGAGGTAGTCGCTGATGTTGCGTTACGTCGTACAGGAAGAGTGGCCATCAGACAACGTCAAGACTATCCTCTGCAGCTGTCGTCCTGGGTCACTGTGGAGTGCTCGGGATTCGGAACGTCTGGTGTGGTAATGCGCTATGTGGCATCTCTCTAGCAGGAGAAGGCGCGACAATTTTGGATGTGGCAGCCTGCGCACTGCGTGACCGCGTGATGATGTTTATACCAAGATGTGGGTCATCAGAGGTGGTTCCAATCATAGCACTATTGCTGGAGAGGCCGTTTACTAGAGGGGTGTATGGTCGAGGGGTGGATGGGTTGGCAAAAGATGACACATGCAGTAAAATGACAAATTCTTCAGTGGCGTTAGTGAGTGTGACCATGTTTGCGCGTAAGGTTGCGGATAAAGGATGAGAATCGATATACGACTTGACGTTGGTTGAGAGGTGAACTACAAACTGGAAACAATGGGCGAGAAGGTTGAGCCCCTCAAATGTATGGATGGGCACGTCAGCCGAACTCACCTTAACAAAGAGATGTGCATCGTTTCGAAGAGATTTGCTGTCGACATATGTGCCGTCCTGCAGCTGTGAGATGTCAGTTTTCAATTGTTCTGTAACGTTCTGGGCCTTGATAAGCGTCTCCCTGATGTCTTCCCGTTCAAGTTCTTCAGGTATGTCGGCGAGAATGTTGTCCATCATAGTCCATACGGGCGGTGCAGCCTCTACTGCCTTGCTCATGGCATCGATCGCCTCCTTATCCACCAGATTGTCAAGTGTAGTCGGGGTGTCTGTTGCCAGCCGTCCCGTGGCGGAGGTCGAAGAGCTAGCCGATGACTCCATTAAAGAGGATGAAGATCCCTGCCTCGAATGAGCATCACGGGATTGTGAGCCTTTTGGAAGGGCCGTCACTGGGGATGAGCCACCGTGTAGAGGTAGAGGTAGAGGTAGAGGTAGTAAACCAGGGTGGCGTCGGGAAAAGCGAGGTGTAGGTGTCTCTGCGGCAGTCCCTGACGCGACGCCTTTTTGCATGGCCATGGCTTCATCAGAAGAGGCCATGAATCGACCAATCTCAACATCCTTGGAGCTGAACGACCCCGCATGCCGCCGAGCGATATGAGTTCGCTCGGTTGGCCCGGGGCTGTCCGGAGGGTCGAGTGTGGATCGGGGAGGGAAAGGGATGACAGGAGCTACAGAGGTCGATGGGGAATTCAGCGATGCCGGGTGAGTAAAATTTGGGCCGCTTGGACGCGTCTTTGTCGTAGGTGGAGGCCGATGATCCCGGAGAAGGGGCCCAACGGTCTCGAGATGTGGGACCATTGACCGCCATGCATTGGAAATCTCTGCAGTAGCACCATAAAGTACCAGCAGCATCTGTCTCGTGTATCGAACATCGTCCTGAGTGGCCAGCACTTTTAGTTGAAGGGCAAGAACTCCAACAGCTTTACCAAAAATAACCAAGGCGTCCTTACAACTCTCAACTACACCCCTACAGACCGAGGGTGATGGTTGCGTGCGACGACTCATTGAATCAAAACGATCCAACGCGTGGATCAGCTGGGTTATATAAATGCTCGCCGGGTCAAGTACTTTCAATAGTACAGACGCCAGTCGCTCGTCGATGGCATATACGGTATAGTGTTGAAGTGCCTGGTAAATCTGTGACACTGCAAACAGGATTCCGCGGGCAGCATCCACAAGCCGAAGGAGAGTGTCAGGGATGGTCTTGAAAATGGTGGACGACTGCAATACAGAAAAGCGGCGGAAATACGAATGCCGTTCGCCGTCCATTGTAGGAGCCGGGCGGCTCTCGGAGATGGGAGACGAACTAAGGTCTCCGGGAAGGAAATTCCGATCTGGGCGGGAGGTTATAGGCACACTATCGGAGGAACTCGAAGAGTCTTGGTGGGAAGAATGGGAAGGGAGCAACTGATCAACAGACTGGTCGACAGTAAGGGCATGCCATAACGGGGTCGTAGGCGATCTAGTGGGCTTGTCCTGGCTTGACAGAGGCTTGGTCCGTCTTAGATCTGGCAGGCTCTTCTTCGAGAGGAGGTTTGCCCGCCCGGAAATCCTGCTAGTTCCCGCATAAGATGCGTTGCGGACGTGGGCTAGGGTGTCCGATATGGGCTTCAACATGTCATCGTCGGTTGATGAATTGATGAATTTGTCGGGGGTCGGTAGGTATGTAACTGGTGAGCGAGATGGCGACGGAGTCAGGCCAGTGATGGAAGGTGATTCCAAAGGTAGGAGAGATGGCCGTTCGGGATGAGAAGACAACGGGTCGGGCGGTTGCACCGTAGAGTCCTCAGAGTGAATCGAGGTCGTTGACGAGACTGAGAAGGATCGCACATGGAGAGTCGTCCTGTTTTGGAAGTCGTTTTCTTGACTCACAGATGTCCCGAAGTCAGTTCTGAGAAGAGTAAGCACATGTTGCGTCATACTCAGAACGAACCCTACCGTCGAGGCTCCGGCCCCGGCTCCTCGCGCGAGGTGGAGCCAGTCAATAGGTTACGATGTTCCGAAGGGGCATTATCCTCAATCCATTGTTGAAGTGTCTTGATGAAGTCCTTCGTTGCAGAGTGCGCCTCCATGATGTTCTTGGGGGGCCATTCCCAGGGGTTTTGCTCTGCTCGGAGTATGTAGAGACGAGTGAACCTAACCAAGTAAGGGGGTAACCTGGTGATTTTATTTTTGTAAAACGAGAACACCTGAAAGATTAGAAATGTGTAACGACGTAAGTCCAGATGACAAAGCGGAACACCATACCTCAAGATTGACCAGGGACCCAGGTTGAGTAGGTAGTCTTTTGATCTTATTACGGCCAATATCTAGAATCTCAAGCGAAGGCATGACTGTGAGCTTGATAAGGTATAGCGTCAATTGCGGGTCGATAGCTTCCGAAAGCGAACAGTTGGTAAGCTCACGACGTCAGGGAACACGGTAAGGCAGTTGTTTTTCAAGTTGAGGTAACGAAGGCGAGACAGTAACGCGAAAGCCATGGGTAGCGTGGCTAGCCGGTTAGAGGCCAATGTAACCCTGACAGTCGGAGAAAGGGGACAAGAGTTTGTGTTGAGTTGATGACGTGCAAGTGAAGGCAAGGCGCACCTCAGCACGGAACTCTCATCTTCCATCGAGTCCTCACGTCCAATGGTAGCGAGTTGTTCTGCACCATATTCGCCCACGTCCGACAACCCCTTGTGACTGAAGTCCAATGTCGCGCCGTTGTCTTCGGATTTCAATAAAGCCTCGGATATGTGAATATGGCTGAGGGACGTCGCGAAGGTGGGTGACGAAAGACCTCGACGATGTAAAGAGAAGCCATTGGGGATCTGAGCGTCCACGCCGTCGGGGTCCATGCAAACTCGCGGACGCCAGCAAGCGACGAGCGACTCGGACGAGCGATGAATTTGATGTTGACGCCCTTGTGTTGTTATCTTCCCGGCCCGGCCACTGCACGGTCACTCGTTCACTGCAATGTCCGCTGCACCTGCATACGCTGGATCATGGTCTTCTTTGCCCGCACCATTAACAGACTGGGTGTAAGTAAATTAAAAATTTTCAAGTCCTACTTGTCCTGACACTTGCCTTGTCAGCCTTGACGTGATTCAGTCAATGGGTCATACCCAAATGACACCAGTCCAGGCCTCTACTATCCCCTTATTCATGCAGAATAAGGACGTCGTAGTAGAGGCTGTGACAGGCTCAGGAAAGACCTTGGCGTTCGTGATACCGATTCTTGAGCGTATCATCAGGAGGAAAAGATTCAAGCGGAATGAACTCGGCGCCTTGATCATTAGTCCAACAAGGTGATCCCCCACGGCCTCTTCCAGAGTCGTTCAATATTTGAGGTTGCTTAGGGAGTTAGCGTCACAGATTCACTCGGTTTTCACCACCTTCCTATCCTCCCAACCCCCAGGTACACTCCCTGACATAGATGTTGACCCTTCCCAAACACCATCGGACCACGGCCTTCCTCCTGCCCTTCTCCTCGTATCGTCATCGCAGTCTTCTCCCGCTCAGGATGTGGAACGCTTCCTTATGCAGGGCTCGGACATCGTAGTTGGTACTCCTGGTCGCGTGGAAGAGTTTTTACTTGGCAAAGGGAAGGCCTCTGTGAGCACAAAGGAGCTAGAGGTGCTTGTTCTCGACGAAGCAGATCGGTAAAGTAGTCATATCAATGGTACCCAGTATATTGCTCACTTGACAGCGTCGCTCCTCAGATTACTTGACCTGGGCTTTCAACAGAGCCTAACAAGGATTCTTTCTCGGCTACCCAAACAGAGGAGGACAGGTTTATTCAGTGCAACAATGACAGACGCAGACGCAATGTCGGAGCTTGTTAGAGCTGGCTTGCGGAACCCTGCTCGTATCGTCGTCAAAGTGCAATCCAAGCGACCATCAGCCATCCATGATGTAACTGCAAACCCAGGAGATGTGCTGAATGAGCGCCGGATTCCATCGGGGTACGTCCACCGCAGTTTGTTGGTCGAGTTTTGACACCCATCTTCGTAGTCTGAAGATTTTTGGTCTCCTGTGCCATACTTCTGAAAAACTCGTTCAGCTTACACGCATCATTCTGCACGAGACCCGAGAACATCAATCGACACGGCTCATTCTATATTTTGCGACTGGCGCATCTGTTGACTACTTCTATAAAGTGCGTATCTTCTTACTTTGCTCACTATTGCCTTGCACTTAGCACCGCAGATTCTACCACTATTTTTGTCAGAAACCGTCCAGCTGTTCTCACTTCACGGTCATCTTCCTCCTTCCGCGCGGACGCGAACACTGAGTTCGTTTGCGAATTCTAGTTCCACTGTGGCGACTCCTTCGCTGCTCCTCGCTACTGATGTTGCTGCTCGAGGATTAGATATCCCCGACGTGGATACCGTTTTGCAATTTGATCCACCCACAGATGCCAAAGCGTTTTCTCATCGATGCGGTCGTACTGCGCGCGCCGGAAAACACGGTCGCGCCTGGGTTCTTCTGGCAGACCAGGAGCATCAATATCTTGGTAATGCCGCATATATCCCGCTATGATAACGGCGGCCTGACATCAGTCCCAAGATTTTCTTGCCGTCCGTAAAATACCAGTGAAGAGCCATGAACGCTTGGGCGAGCATGACGTGGCGGCTAGCTCCAACGGCGGGCCAGAGGCGCAGACAGTGTCCACGTATCTTGCTACAATTCGGCAATATCTCATGCGAGACAGGGCCCTCCACGATATGGTTCACCCCACCCTTTTCTCTTTTCCAGCATATTTCGTCTAATCACCATAAAATATAGGCAATGAAGGCTTTCGTTTCTTTCATTCGGGCTTATAGTAAACACGAAGCCTCTTATATATTCCGGCTGAAAAGTCTCGATCTTGCCGGCGTTGCTGAGAGCTACGGACTTCTCCGTCTTCCTCGAATGCCAGAATTGAAGGGGATAGAGACATCACATTGGCATGACGCCGATGTTGAGGTGAGATATGTTTAAAGACCCGGCTTGGACATTCGCTCATTGTGCTGATCGTTCGTTATACAGTGGGATACTTACTCGTACATTGACAAAGCTCAAGAGGCGAAGCGCGTGAAATCCTCCGCCGCGCAGGTCCAGCAATCTAGTGATTCGAAGTCCAATGACAAAAAGCATCGCATTCCTTGGAGCAAGCAGCTTGCCAGGAAAGACGTAAAAGATAAAAGACGCGCGCAAAAGGCAAAGAAAAAGAAATGGTTGGCATCTACACAGCCAGAAGAAAGGCATACGGGCCTCAAAAGGATGCGGACTGACAGCGAAGAGAGGATGACTGATCCAGCCGAGGGTGAGGACGATTGGGAATCATTGGCAGAAGAGGAAAGGCTTGCGAAGAAATTGAAGAAGGGCAAAATTAGTCAGGCCGAGTTTGATGCGACGACATTCACTGACTTATAATAATAAAAGGCGTTTGCTCACGTGGCTGACGCCGTTCTTTCGAGCCGCGCGGACTCCGTATCGAACGTGTCTGGAATGCCATCTGTTTTGTTCATGCTCGTTGTACTTGTGCCGAGCCCGATGGTGAGTACCACCGCGACGCAGTAAGCTATGAACGGAACCAGCAGCCAAGCATGACACGACGCCGTCAAACTCACTGATAACGGGGTTTATGCACTTGTCGAATTCTGTGCAAGGCGAAAACGATAGCCTTGCTCCTCGCCCTGCGTTCTGTGGTCTGCGCCATAAAGCTTCTGGACCTCAACTTAGTCCACCACTCTTTGTTCTATGGTCATCCTGTGCTAGTGACTGGTTCCTAGCAGCCTAACTCACGTCCCATAGTAACATGGACTTTTGCAAAGTTTTCCCGGGATACGAGTGTAGTGTATACTCGTTTCGTTCAGACACACAAAGAGACGGCTTATCTGAGGAAGCAACAGGTTTTAGCCATGAACATTACCCACCTTTCTATGGGGGCGACTTCAGTGACGTGCGGGCGAACACTATGGGCAATTTCCCCGCACTCGTGACATTTCACACACAGACCCTTTCATCTGGACCGGAGGGGTGACATTCAATTCACACATTCAAGTGAGTGACAATTTTCGTCCAGGAGACAGACAACGGGATTCATCTATTTTCAGTCGCTAATGTAAATAAAATGAAAATGACAACGAGTGGGGTATCAGCATTGTGGCCGTTGATTATCGGATCCCTTTCGTGACACCATCTCCATTTTGTTATGGACGCGTGCTGTCCCAATGGCTCTCGTTCATGCTTCAACACCGTCCCAGACCAGGGTGTTCCGGTCTGCGTGTCGTTTCCACTATTCACCACTCCTACGCTTTCTGGCCATCCTCTCAGGTCGGGAGAAGCGTTCACTTCGTAGGACGTGGTATTTTCTTTACTGATCTGTGGCAAACGCCACGAGCAGTTGCCCTGGCGAGGTGACGAGGATGGTCTCCAAGTCATACAATGTGTCCCAAGCATTCGACTTGTGGACTTACGGCTAAATTCGTGACTGACAGAAGGCTAGCTGCCGTTCGCGCGTACCATGAGTGGGTGCCGGTCAGGCCATGTTGATTCCGACGACGAACTTCGGACATGGCGAAGTTTCCAGATTGGCAAGCTGCTGGTACGTTGACTCTGGGCCAACTCCGTGTTCCAAAAGGACCAAGATAATAATGTCTGACTCGGATTTCTGATCACGTTCTCGTATTCCCCAGTCGTCAATGTCACGGTCATCTCATGGTTCAAAAATCGGATAGGACTCACGAGGAGCGTCAGTCTGTCATGGATGTCCACGCTCTTCTGAGGACCAATACTCGCACCATGGTTCTTTGACACCCTTTCTGACTCCAAGCGGCATAACGCGGGCTTGGGTGAACGCCATCTCTCTATTGACTGACGGTGCCATGCTTGCAGGTGGTACTACTGTGATATAGGCAACAAGTAGTGTTCTCTCACCGGCAACCGGAAGCGAACGGTGCCTGTACGTTTATTCCTTCCTGCCTGAGCGAGCCAAGTACCAACTGAACGTACGGATCTGTCCTCACAACCGATCTCGTCTGTCAAAGGGTCACATCCCCCATGATTGCCCTCACTGGGGACTACCAACTTAAAGGGTGCCGGGGATGGCTACCGTGCCCCAAGGACACGCGTCTTTGACCACATAGAACAGAACAACATCGACAATACGATCACCCCTTCCGGTCCAACTGGTTGCATCCGACCTCGCATGTTAAGTCCCAATCATTCTCTCTCCCCCACTTCTCCCTTACCCGACCCGCCTCTCGTCTATATCCCAGTGAGAATTTCTTTCTCGTCTCTCTTTCGACAACGACCAGGTGCCAGTGGCTAAAATAAAACGCCAGCTC
>QLOS01008655.1:0-12418 GCA_003313725.1 Russula sp. MG48
TCTAACCGAAGTAGCGCGTTCTCGATATCAGTATTCCCCACCAGCCTATTGAGATACGATCCTAAAAAAAGGTGAGCCAACGGCGGGCGTCCATCACCGGAGATAGACTCACTCGCTTTCCCCCGCTCAAGCTCCCTTGTTGCAACGGCGAGGATGGAAAGTATTTCAATCATCATATTCACCGTGATGTCTGACATTGCTGCCGTTGATGGGACATCGGTATAAGTCTCGAGGCGTCTAAAGAAGTTTCCAATGCGCTCAAACAGCTCAGTGAGTGCACCCTGGCCATCAATAACACCTTGAGCCGCCTGACAGAAAAGGGCGTCACGACGGCCTACGCAAATGAAGTAAGGAAGTCACTCACGGATAGGAGGACACCGATCCCAGTAAAGATCACCCTCGCAGGAGGATATATCTACAAAATCAATATCAGGGGGCAGATCCTGAACGATCACTTTTCTCCTCCTGAAACTTACCAGGCCGATACCAGCGCCGATGGTTGAGGAAAATGAGTTAAGTACCTTCACTATAGGACCCAGGGACTTTGTCAATCTGTCACCACTGCTCCCAGGTTGGCTAGAGCTGGGGAGTTGATCGCGAAGCATGGTGGTGATGGCATCGGCGGAGTCGCAGGTTGTAAGTTTGGCGAATAGTGGTTGAGAAGTGAGGTCTTTCCCTGTCTTCTCCGTGTACGCGTTGAAAGCGGCATCGAGAATGGATCGAAAGTGGGAGGACTGGTCTGTGGTAGAGAGGGTGTGAGACATGGTAGTTGTAGTGGGAGGATAACGGGGAGGTCTCGGTGAGAGGGGATAAAGGGATACTCGCCTCATACTAGGACAGTTACTATGTATGCGGTTCCCCAAAACGTGGCATGTGTCTCAGGCTGTGGCTGTGGCTGTGCCTTTGGCCCTTTACAAGTTAGCCTCCCAACCTCAACCTCGAATGACCAGACGCTGACCTCGTAGTCCGCATATATGTGCCTCAGTCTCCTCGAACTACCACCATGTTTTGATTATCTGACTTGATTCCGGGTTGTCGCAGCCCTCGATTACAACGGAAACGGTTCTCCGATCATTCCGGACATTGCTCTCACGTTTCTATACGTGTCACCACTTGCTTAGCCTATGCCTAAAAGCCACTATCAAAGGTGGCTGATTGAATGTACAGACAATACCCGGTGCATGATCCGCTCCACCTAGCCGCATCGAGAAACGTCACGAACGGCTAGGGGTGGTGAGGTTAGCTACACCACCCGCACAAATGACGGCCACCAGAACAATCCTGCGATACGCAGCTGCATCGCTGACGAAACGCTCGGCACAATCGAGGTTGGCGAAATGCCAGAGCTCAACTTGGCGCTTTGCGATGTCGTTTTGCAACCGAAGGACAATTCTATATTCTTCCTACCCGAGTCGATCCTTGCCACCTGACTTACCTCTGTGCCTGCCTACTGCTCGGTGCTGCTGGCACAGCTCGAACTTTGCCAAGGTACGACACCGCAACGCTTTGGAGTAGGGGAGCTAGGATAGGGCAGAGTGTGTGGGATCATAGAATGATGGGGCAGGATGTAAACGGCTGACATAAGGATGAACCTGTCCAAGTCTAGCGGAGCACGTCCCTCCAGCGTGTGCCTTATTTCATTTCGTGACCTTAACGCAAGCCTAGCCAGCGACGCAGGCAGTTCGGTGAGAGTTAGTGTACTCAACCTTGCAAGCGCTACCAACCCCGGCGGGAGATTCCTCGATGGCGCACAGGCACAAGAAGAGTTCGCCGAACGCGCGTCGATTCTCTACACATCCTTCGTCACCCCAACGGAGGCCTAGTTCCACGAACTGCCCAAAAGCGATCGGCATCGCTGCTTCTATCCCCATGCCATATTTTTCCTCCCTTGCGGTATTCGTCTTCCCTGACGATGCAGGGGCGTGGGTACTCGTACCAGATCGAGTGGCTACTAATGCGGCGGACAGCGCGAGGATCATACGTGAACGTGCCGGGGACGGTCTTGGCCCGGACACCGCGGAATAGATCGAAGACACGATGCGCAAGCGCATGGCGCAGATCCATTTTCTCTTCGAGCGGCAGGGCCTTCAGAACATCGTCCTTGGTAGGCAATGGTAGCTTCTGCACGGGTGTGTTCTGCAACGATATCAGCATGGTTGCGGAAATCTCGTTTGATATGCTGGCTGAGGACGGTACTCGGTCCACGCACTCTTTGATCGCTTTGTAATCTTCTATAAGCGAATTGTAGAAGGATCCGAGGCTGTACTTTGGAGCCCGATCGACGCGCAAAGTCCTACATGTTGGGTTCAGGAAGCCTGAGTGCTATGCTATGTAGCGTGCCCGTCGTGGAGTGATATGGTATCTCAAACCCTACGCGTATGGTTTGGCAAGGTACTATTGGTCCGGGTTATACCCGTCTTGTTTCTGCATTGGGCCATCGTTTTGGGATGTCTCTGCTGCGCGTGTCATTCATTCATATACCCTATCGTGGTCAAATATCCTCCCCATATCCCAGCTTTTCTTGGAACCATACATTTTCTTGTAAAGCTCAAACCCTCACGGCGATGGATCCGAGTCCTGGGTTGTAGAGTCACGTACGGTCGAATTTGAATGAATTCAATATGGAGGTCGGCTGCGGACACACATGAGAACTGAAAATATTTGGGGCTCAGTGCGCAGTAGAATGAAGAAGCAATGATAGAGTTCTGTCCCGAGAACTTATACTTGGACGCAAATCGCCTACTGCATTTTCCTCGCTATTGTGGCCCGTCCTGCCTTCTAGAGGCGCACACAGATGAGTTCCGACTCTGCCGTGCTTTTTCAAGAAAAAGACTTCGTCCAAACTCCGAGTCCCGCCGGCCGACCCATACTGTGGAAGCGGGCACACGCTGACACCTTCCCAAACTCAGAGCCCTTTCTTGCGCAGCTGAGCGCCAATTCATGCCATGCATCTGGACTTCGAATGCAGCGCCCGCGAATTTCTGATTGTGCAGCACGGCTTCCGCGGACCCGACGCTGGGCCTGGGTTAATTACAGGCTTGATCGATAAGCCATTTCGGGAGCCCCGGGCCTAGATTGTTGTTCGTAACGTTCGTAGCGGGTGCCATCCACGTCCTGTCTCGGCCTCCCCAGGACCCTGCCAGTGGGTGGTGCACTCGATGCCCCAAGCTGCGCGAGTTTGCGCTAAGAAATCGACACCGCCCCAAGCCCCGTAGTTCTGATACTAATATTGATCCAGAACAGGTGCCAGCCCCAGGACAAACCCTGCGTGATAGATAGATCATGATTGTGCAGCTCTCCCGCGGATACATAATACAATTGCCATTTGCTTTAGCTCGGGGCGGTGTCATGACTAGGGTCCCTGGACAGTGGACACCATAATCTACTTGCGTAGTATTCTCCCCTTATTTAACCCCCGAAACCAGGGTTAGGCAGCGCTACGTCAAGGCTAGTAGATGTTACTCCCCGCTATACAGCTATGCAAGTGTCCGAGTCAGCCACCCATAATTCTCATCTAGTGCTTCTCCCTCTTGCCCCTCTGCTTTTTGGATTGTACTTGTATCTGATAGCCCTAGCGACACAACCATCACCAGTTTCGATCCCCACAACCTCTGAGACCACTACAAATACTAATGGTGATCGCGCGGTGCGCCACCATGAATCATATTATATTGAAGGCGCAGATCTCATTATCCGCGTACGTGTGTTACGACCGAGCGTCGTGTCATTTACTAAGCCGGCGAATCCATAGGTGGAGAATACTCTTTTTCGTGTACATCGGTGTTTCCTGAGACGTGATTCGGCTTACTTTCGAGATAAACTTCCCCACCCACCACCCCCCGGCAATCTCACCGAAGGTTCCTCAGATGGCAACCCTCTCGACCTCGTGGATGCACTCAAGGTAGATTTCGAGCGCCTCCTGCGGGTGTACTACAATCCGTACGTTTCCCGTCATACGCTTTCTCTTTAGCTGACGTATTGTACCGCTCCAGAAAACATTCGTTCCACGATGTGAATATTGAGGAGTGGACGTCCATTTTAAAGCTCGCCCATCAATGGGATTTCATTGAGGTGAAGGCACTAGCTATTCGCGAACTCGAAAACCTCCGGATCCCTGCTCTCCAAAAGATTGTGATCTATCAGAAGTACGCGGTCGATCGAAAGCATCTCCAGGCAGCTTTCACAGCACTCGTAGTGCGCGATGAGCCCATCACGGTTGAGGAGAGTCGGGAGCTTGGCCTAGAGACCGTGATTCAGTTGGCACGTGCCCGTGAGATCGCACGAGCTCCCGTGTTCGGCGGCGAGGAGGGAAACCCCTCTCCCGTGAATATCGCATGGGACGAGCTAGATGCTCTCGTGCGAGAGATATTCCAGTTGTCACCCCCTGACATGGCTTCTTCAATGCTACAAACGCCTAGTAGCGGACGTGGAACCCCCACGGAGGGTCGCACTTCACCCCAACTCGACGCCCAGAGAAACTGGCTGGGTTCCTCCACGTCGAACTCGCCTAAAGGTGGGTTGGCGACAGGTGCTTGCCCTCTATTCTGATACAGAGCTGACTTGCCGTAGGCGGGTTTAATGGACTTGCCGGTGGGCACGCAAACTGCACAGCCAGCGGTCTCATAAATAGTACAACCGAGGGTTCTGCGCTGAATGGCACGTAAAGAGAGATATGCACAACCAAGTACAAAGAGGCGTCCCGGAAGACGAAGCGGAAAAAAAAAGATGCGGGAGTTCGGCCCGGATACCCGGCAACGATTCGGCAGGCATGGCCGTGACCACTCCTGGACCATACCGTACTACTTAGTACATATCACAGTACTACCTACAAACGGATTACATCCCTCAACTGAATTATGGGTATGCTATTGTCACTGCTATTGTTACACCACCACAAATCAAGCGCTCAAGTTTGCTCGAAATTTTTATAAGGGGAGTTTGGCGTAAAGCGTGGCAGGTGGAAGAGGATCACCGTCGCCCAGCATCCACAGCATTTAGCGTAGCTGACTCTGACCAGCTCGACAGAATTGAACGGTCTACTGGGTGTCCACGTCTCTCATTTCTGTTTTGGCGCATAGGGACCACTATATTCTCCCTTACGCCAACGCGTGTCAGCGTGCTCAGTTTTGCAACTGCAATGAAGCCTCATAGCAGATTCCTCTTCCAATCGTGACCCAGGAAGTGTCTTTCGCTCGCTCCCGTACTAACACTACACGCGCTGCGGGTTTTGCAGAGGTGGCCCAACACTGCCATGGCGGCCTTCCTATGCCATGACTTTCTCGCCGGCAGCGCTCATAGAATGCAATGATGCAGGTTTATTGTGTGGCCACTGGCGGCCACAGCCCCAGGGAAGACATATACTAGTAGGCGTGGCGTGGCGCACACGTGCTGCTCCGTGCGAGTAGCAGGGTCAGAGGAGTATCGTGCTGCGCCATTCGCATGCTATTACGGTACGTAGCGTCATACCTTGATTAACACCTTTCCGGTCTTATAAATTTCCAATATTTATTGTAGATGTATTTACATAGGCTGGTTTCCCAACACGATGTGTTGAGCTGTGGAGGTCACGAGAGCGTTGGTGGCACGTGATGACCGGTATTTACGCGTTCGACCTGTCAGCTACTAGTCCTTCCCTCAGTTTGTTTGTTCATACAACAGCTGAGGGTACACGAGACTAGTCCGCCAGCCCATAGCTAACCTACACCGTACCTATACCTACCAATCTGAGTTTAGATTTAACAGAATGCACTATTACGTATGCTAGTTTTGCGCCATCACTATTCTCCGAACCTCCTATTCCTTTCCTTGGCTCGACTCCCAGTGCGCAGCAGTTCAGGCGCAATCCCGTTACACAATTGATATAGGAGTCACTTGGGGTCTTGGAAGCCAGCCCTCTGACGGGCGGGCTGCGCACGTACTCGAGTACATCATCCGGCTTATACATAGGTAGCGATAAACTTACACACATAAAACCCCTATCTTATTCTTCCCTCGAGGACCTTGCAATTACAAGTACGGATCAATTCTGGCTTACCCGCCGGACTGAAATATTTTTACTAAGACTCAGTGCAAGGTGGCGTCGTGCGACAACACTACAGTATATATCAGGCTTATCGATTGATGCCCACCTGCCTGCATGCGCCGGTTTGGGACCCCGAAAGTGAATTCTTACGGAAACTCATATATGCACGCGCAGCTGGATAGATCTGCTCAGAACCAAGCCCACTCCGTGGTAGTGGATTGGATTGCGATACGTTTGTTACTGATTACGCGTCGCAATCTCCGCTGGCTGTACGCTGGCAGCGTCGATACTACACCTCGGGCCGGGAAATTGTTTCGCGCCTCCGAGCCCGCGGCGGCCCTTGCTTGATGTCGCGTGACATCGCACTTGGATGTGGCGAGAGATTCTCAATTACAATAATAATCCTATTATCCTCCTATTATCCTTCCAAGTTGAGCAACCATTTGCCGGGGTACGCTCTTCCACGCTAGCACCGGCGCTCGCCCATCAGAGGAAGGCCAAGCGGGTTTAAACGGGTGTGGGTATAGGGTACGTTCATGTACTAGGGTTTGCAATTGGCTTCTGATAACGCAACAGCCCTGCCCTCGTTCCCATCAACACATGGGAATCGCATCTACAAGTGTACAGCTCCGGACGCCGCGTATTCGTAGGCTCACTCACCAGTCGAGTCCACGCGTTTGCCTCACGTCCAGTGACATGCGCGTGCGTATCATCGTAAACCTCTGGGCTCAGCACTGCTGACACTCGTCATGGCGTGCGTTGCCTGCTCAGCCGTAACCCTGTTACCCGGGGTGGAAATGCCTTCACCCATACCCAATGTCGCATGGACTTACTCTCGGCCGGGCCCCGACCTTCTGACCCACGCCAACTTGACGGGAACGGAACTCATATTTCGTAAGGCGCTCTCGTCCTTTTTTTGGATCTCTGCTTGCGCCAGAAATCATTCACCAAACCGGTATATTAGTGTGCTGACAGCTGGCCTCTCAGTAAACATCACCATCTATCGCCATTCATTTTCGCATCTCCGTTGCTCATCATGTCCATTCCTCAAACCCCTTCGACTTCAACGGTTCCCGTTATGCGGCACCATAGCTATTACATCCTTGCAGGGGATGTGACGATCAGAGTACACTACACCTGTCCTGTGGCTGCCACCCGAGCTGACGATCTCATGCCCAGGTCGAAAATTATATTTTCAGAATACACAAGTATTTCTTGCTACGCGAGTCGGCGTATTTCAGATTAAGACTTTCTACACCCACTCTTCCTGGCCAGGATCCGCTAGGATCTTCGGATACAAACCCGCTAGTTTTGGATGATGCGACTAGCGATGCCTTCGCATGTTTCTTATGGGTCTTTTATAACCCGTACGTCGTCATTCTATCCTATATTACAGCCAATGTTAACGTACGTTTGAAGAAGGTACTCCGTTTACAATGCGGGGGCGGATCAATGGTCTTCGATTTTAGACTTGGCACAGAGGTGGGGATTCGGGGATGTTGAACAACTGTGCGTCAGGGAATTGGAGAGGCTCGATCTGGCCCCAGTGGACAGAATCCACATATATCAACGATTCAACCTCGATCACACACTCCTTCTCGATTGCTACGAATCTCTGATCACCCGGGACGAACCAATTGGAGTCGAAGAGGGCGCCAAGCTCGGCTTGAGAACAACTCTTCAAATTTCCCGCGCGCGGGAAATGTCTCGCGGTTCCTACATGGGCAGAGACCGAAGTCTTTCCGCTATGCAGCTACGACGGCCGGATCTCCGCTTGTTGATATCAGATATCTTCCAGCTTCCACTCACCCACACGAACGGGGTAGCCCACGCAGGGCCATTGACCACCCCTCTGGGCCATTCAAACAGGGTCGATAGGGCATCGGCTCTTCCTGCAGTAAGTAATGCCGATTGCTCTCCTTCACTGCGAGTCCTCATGATCATCTCTATCACTCTTTGTAGACGGCCCCCACGCTACAAACGCCTACTGGACGTGGCACCCCAACGGGTGGCCGCAGTACTCTCCAACTCGGCAGCCAGACAAACGGGATAAATTCCTCTGATTCTAACCCACTTCGAGGTGGATCGGCAGTGAATGCCTATCCTCCTATTTACTCCCGTGCTGGCTGGTCAGTGCAAGCGCGGGTGGCACCCCCAACGATGTCACCAGCAGCCACGCAAATAGATCACCCAACGGCCAGGTCAACGACTGTGCAACCCGCAATCCACGGCGTCCTGACCCCACCGCCAGAACCGCAGTCTACCCGAGCGGCAGGGCCGGTGGGGCGCGCGCGTGAGGGGACTAGTGGTGGGTCAGGATCGCCAAATGAGCCTGAGCCAAAAGGGAAGGAGACAGCAACAGCCGAGGTGAGTAAACTGGACATCGTTATGCACTTGGACAAGTAACTGAGATGCTGTGAAAAAGGTTGTTTCAGAGGGACTTGCAAGGAGTGAGATGGCGGAGCAGGGCTCCAGTACTGTACGCCTGGAGCGTACGGGAACTCAAAGCAACCAAGTAACTACCGCCGCATCTGCACAGGAGGGACGCCCTGATCGCGCGCGCTCACAGACAGCAGAGCCGGCGAAGGAGCAACTGAACAAAAATACGACTGTTCCTGGTTCCGAGCCGCCAAAGCGCGACACTACACCTACACCTACACCTGAACCCGCGCCCACTGTACACACGCACCGCCCATCTCAACAGAAACAGCAGAGCGCATCTATCCCCACCTCATCTAGCGTATTCGACTTCGTGTCTAGCTTGATGGGAAGCAATGCCGACCCAGGCTACGCGTCATCATCGCGTAAGTCGGAGGACGACACCTCCATGGCCGGCGCCCGGCGCTGGGGCGAGATCAAGTCCAACCCGGAGCGAGCTGACGCTGAAGCTAGGGCGCAGGCGCAAGCGGACACCAGGCGACGTTTAGAGGCCAAGGCACTGGTGGACCCTGAGGAGAAGGCGCGCAAAGAGGCGGAAGAGGATGCCCGTGCGATGGCAGTCGAAGCTACAGCCAAGGCGTTCAAAGAGGCGGAAGAGGCAGCCCGTGCAATGGCAGCCATAGCTGTGGCCAAGGTCAAAAACGCTGCTGCAGAGGCGAAGGCCAGGCATGATGCCGAGGTCAAGGCAGAGGCCAGGGCCAAAGCCGCTGTTGAGGCTAAGGCTAAGGCTGATGCTGACGCTCAGGCGAGACGACGGGAGGCACAGGCCAAGGCCAAAGCCGTTGCTGAGGCCGAGGCTAAGGCTAAAGCCGATGCGGAGGCTGACGCTCGGGCGAGACGGCGGGAGGCACGGGCCAAGGCCAAAGCCGTTGCTGAGGCAGAGGCTGACGAGAGGGCGAGACGACGGGAGGCACAGGCCAAGGCCAAGGCCGTTGCTGAGGCTGAGGCTAAGGCTAAGGCCGATGCGGAGGCTGACGCTCGAGCGGCGAGACGACGGGAGGCACAGGCCAAGGCCAAAGCCGTTGCTGAGGCTGAGGCTAAGGCTAAGGCTGATGCGGAGGCTGACGAGAGGGCGAGACGGGAGGCAGAGGCTAAAGTCGAAACTGACGCCAAGGCTGAGGCTGAGGCCAAGAAGGCGAAACGCGATGCCGAAGCCAAAGCCGAAGCCGAAGCGGAGGCTAAGGCTAAGGCTGAAGCAGAGGCCGAGTACGCACGGCGCGAAGCAGAGGCGAAAGCGAAGGCGGAGGCTAAGGCCAAGGAAGAGGCAGATAACAAGGCGGAAGCTGAAGCAAAGGCAAAGGCTGAGTCTGAGGCTAAAGCAATTGCTGATGCTGAAGCCGAGGCGAAGGCTGCAGCTGAGAAGGCGAAGCAAGAGGCCGATGCTCGGGCTGCTCAGGCCAAAGAGGAAGCCAAAGCTGTTGTCGCCCTTCCTATCAATGGTTCTGGCGACGAGGGCGATTCGTATGTTGTGCTCGGAGACTCCAACGTGGAGAGCAGAAGAGAAGTTCCGTGGGTGATGGTGGACGCGTCTTCGACGAGTGCTGCTACACCGGAGAATGCAGCCGACGATTCTGATAGCGACGACTCGGAGGAGTGGGATTGGCCGGAGTGATTGCATGCATAGTCTGACAAGGTGTTAGGATTTGTTACGATTATCCGTTGCGTTTCGTTTTCTTTGCCCTCAGTCATGATTCGGAACGGTGCTTGTGTACGATATTACTCTCGTTTTTTCTTCAATTCGCCCTGGGCTTTGATGTGCACTACGCTACTTATACAGACATACGATCGATCGTCCGCCCCACCAGAATCAATTGTATCATAGAGACATGTACGAAGAATTCTCTAACGCTTAAGTTAAACTCTTACAACCCTCGTAGTAATCAAGCGTCGGGAAGCATCGACGTTGCATCAAATGTGGAGTCTACACGAAACTCACGTCACCGACCAAGGTGGTGGTGGGACAACGGGGAGGCTTTCTTCAGACACCTGTTCTTATTATCAACCTGTCATCACTGCTACAGGGTGGAAAAAAGCGATCGTTTCACCGAAGAGATGAGAGCGAAATCGGTATGCCATTCTTCTCAGAAGATCTCTTAATACCCCCCTTGGAGAACTGACAGGGAGGCATGGAATTCTGAATTCGTAGATTCGACTCCGAGAGGCATTCAAAGTCTGAATGGGGCTTATCATAGGAGGGCAGTTTAGAATGAGACAACTTGGGACTGACTCGGAGCTAGACTCGGATGCGTTTGTATGCCCTGAGAGACGTAGGGCAAGCATGATGCCCATGGCTATACAAGCCGGTCCGTGCGTTGGTTGGCTTGAGGCAGTGCAAGTTTGAAGGAAATAATACCCGGAAAACCCACCACCCTTCCGGAGATCAGCAGCATACGCTCAGTGACTTGGCGCCAGGATGGAGTTGCAGCTTAGGACTTTATGGATTCACGCCATATCTGGGATTGTTGTACTCTGTGACGTGTTTTCTAGGTTATGTATGCGCACTGCCGCTGCGGCGCACTACGAACTTGCTGCGAAGAACGCGGTAGAGTTGATAGTCCCGATGCATTGCAACGAATTAGGCAGAAAAACCTGCTCTGTACACATTGCCCAACCACGTTCCGGACCCTGCCCCGTGAATTAGGTGGATGTCCCAGAGGGAAGGCAAAAAGAGTGCATGTTGAACATTCCTGGTCCGCCGGGCCTGGTGAACCGCACTAAGTTACGGGAATGCCAGCAGAGATCCGCAGAGATCCGATACGACAGAGATTCTAATCTAATCTTGGCCGAGTATTTTCTTCCTCCTGACGCTGCCTTGCACCTCCGCTTGCGCACGAGAGAGCATGTCGACGAGCGCAGAAGCTATCGCCAAAACAGCCAAAGCAGCGTTCGAGGCTTCCCAGCTCGTCAGCACCGCGGAGCGAACTCGCGCCTTGCACGAAATCCGAAAGGAACTCGACGCGAACAGGGATGCCATTCTGAAGGCGAATGGCGAGGACATGGCCGTGCGTTCACTTTCCCCTCCCTCCCCCCCTTAGCGCGCGTGTAGTAAAGAGCCGCGGCTGAACGGTGCAGAGAGTAGCGCGCAGAGGTGGAGGTTGCTGCGGGGCGACTCGCGTCCTCGCTCGTGAAACGGCTTGACCTGCGCACGGGCGACAAATGGGACACCATGCTGCAGGGCGTGACGGACATCGCCGCGCTCCCGGACCCCACCGGCGCGGTCTCCTACGCGCGCGAGCTGCACGACGGCCTGGAGCTCTACCGCGTCTCCTGCCCGATCGGCGTGCTCCTCGTCATCTTCGAGGCGCGCCCCGAGGTCGTCGTCAACATCGCGGCCCTCGCGCTCAAATCGGGTACGCCCCCCTCCCCCCCTTCTCCTTTTCCCCTCTCGCGCTTTCTCGCAGGCTCACGCGAGATGGGGGCCAGGTAACGCTGCTATCCTCAAAGGCGGCAAGGAGTCCGCGCGCACTGCCGCGGAGCTGACCCGCACCATCCAGGCCGCCCTGGCGCGCACGGCGCTCCCCGGGACGTTCGTACAGACCGTCGAGACGCGCGCGGAGGTCGCGGCGCTGCTCTCCCAGGACCGGTACATCGACCTGGTCATCCCGCGGGGGAGCAATGCGCTCGTGCGCTCGATCCAGCAGAGCACGCGGATAGCGGTGATGGGACACGCGGACGGGCTCTGCGCGATCTACCTGGACGAGTCCGCCGACCGCGAAAAGGCGACGCGCATCGTGGTGGACGCAAAGGTGTCGTAAACCCCGTTCTGCCAATCATGATCAGCGGGGAGGTGGAGGTCCCTGGACCCCGTCGCTCACGGCTCCCTCCAACGCAGATCGATTACCCCGCGGCGTGCAACGCGGTGGAGACGCTCCTAGTCCACGAAAGCCTGCTCAAGACGATCTGGCTCGAGGTGGCGAGCGCACTGCTCGCGGCCGACGTGAAGCTCCTCTGCGACGA
>QLOS01008662.1:0-10097 GCA_003313725.1 Russula sp. MG48
CCCTGCCCCATTTTTCTAGTACTTGTTGTCCCAAAACATACCAAGACACTTGCCTATCAAAAATTTCACTCGTTTGTGTTGAATTGCTGCATAGCTTCCCTATTAACGTTTATTGGCACTTTGATATCATGTATCCGAGGATATCAATCATGTACTGTATCAGAAATGAAGATGTTTACGGACTACGCTTCAACTTTCTGCATAGTCTACTCAGCAACCTACTTGAGAACAAGGGTCACGAGCACAAGCGCTCGACACGTGAGATATTTGGCCTTGCAGCTACAATGAGGACGCATGAACCAAACCGCTTTCTTTCTTCGACCCCATACCCTTCAATCTTTTCCGCTCGGATTCTTCTCCCCTACTTGTGGTTTTGTCTCCTGTCTTGTGTTTTCCAATGGGCTGTAAGTAATGGTGCCACAATGGCGCCCACCGGTTCAGTCAAAATCAGTTTGTACTTAAAGCCTGTCGCGCCTAGATAAAAACCTTCTGGCCTGGGGTGTCGTTGGTGCGATTGGCGGTGCTGTCCTGACACCGCTTTTGGTCACCGCCGGCTTGGGTTTGATGGGCTTTAGTGTTACCGGGCCCGTTGCTGGTAAGTTAGTCCCTTCAGCCTACCCACCAGTTACGCAGATTCCATTTTCTCATATGGCAAACCGGAATTTCTAGCCACGGCAGCAGCTACGTGGCAAGCTAGTATCGGTAACGTCGCAGCCGGGAGTCTGTTTGCAATGGCCCAAAGCGTAGCCATGGGTGGAGCATTCCCTGCTGCCTTTACTTTTGTCGGCGCAGGTGTTGGAGGCTTATTTGGAGCTGCGATTGGTAAGACGACCTTTGGTGCTAGGATTGTTAAGAAGATCAGAAAGGTTGCCTCAGCCGTCTATTCAGGCATAAGTGCCGCTGCCAAATGGCTTCGCGCCAAATGTTTCGGCTGACATCTGAATTCCAAGTTGTATTCTTGTATTCCCTGTCTCGTTTTGCTAGTGCGTGTGGACCCGAAAAATATGTGCAGTAGACGCTTACCGCCTGATCGAAACTTTTACGTACTAGTATTTGTGATGACATTGTTGCATGGCTTCCTTACGGACAGTGCTTCAATTTTCTGCAGTCTGAACTATTTGAGGACTCGAGCTCCGTGACGCTTGGCGGTCGGAGGTCACATGATGAGGAAGTCACGGGACAAGTAGTGCATATAGTGGATCACCTCAGTTGAACCCATCGACGAGTCCTTGGGGGCGCAACCCCTCTCTCCAACGTGACAAGGGGGGTATTTAGCTGGCGGCTGCAACTAGGGTTCTATGCACCTCTCTTCTGCAAACTTCTTTCTTCAACCCCCTCGAATACTCCTACCCCTTCCCTCAGGCTTTTAGTGGTCAGTCTCCTATTTCCAATGAACTGTAAGTAATGGTGCTACAATAGCGCCCGCCGGTTCTTGTCAAAATGTATTGTGTGCTCATAGCCTGTCCCACCTAGCTTGGATCCCTCTAGCCGTGGGCGCGACTGTCGGCGCAGTCTTGACACCGGTTTTGGTCCCCGTAGGCCTGGGTGTGATTGGCTTCGGCGCTGCTGGACCCGTCGCTGGTGAGTTCCCCGCCCGGCCCACAAGTCGCGCAAGCATCCCCCCGTTCCTACGAGCAAATTGGAACTTCTAGGTTCCATCGCAGCTGGCATTCAAGCTGGCATCGGCAATGTCGTAGCCGGGAGTTTGTTCGCAGTGGCTCAAAGCGTAGCCATGGGTGGAGCTCTCCCTGCCGCCGTTACGGCCATCGGCGCAGGCGTCGGCGCCACTGCCGCCGCCACGGCTGTCGGTCGGTTGTACAGGCGCCGCCGTTGGCTCAGGCGCCGCTGCCGCCGTTACGGCCGTCGGTGCAGGTGCCGCTGCCGCCGTTACGGCCGTCTGTGCAGGCGCCGCTACCGCCGTTACGGTCGTCGGTGCAGATGCCACTACCCCCGTTATGGCCGTCGGTGCAGGCGCCATTACCGCCGTTACTGCCGTCGGCGCAGCTGCCGCCGCTACCGTTACGGCCGTCGGCGCAGCTACAGCCATTACAGCCGTCGGTGCAGGCGCCGCTCCCGTCGTTATGGCCGTCATCGCAGGCATGTAGTATCCCTTATCTTGTTTTGCATGTATATGGGACGTTCTGCGGAAGCAGCGGAACGTTCTCTTCATTGTGTCTTGTTCTCGTGTTTGTATCAGATCCCCAAGGAGTCACAATCGAACCGTCTGTCTGTAACCTGCATATAGCCATGTTATCGGATGTAGTCGCTGTTGATCCGAAAGTGAATCGCGCCATTGAATGCTTACGCGCGGGTTTAGAGATCTGAAGCATGACGGGTGGGTAATAAGACCGTTGGAAAGTTTTACTGTAGCTCGACAGGCAGTTTTATTTCTACAAAAATAACAGGCCAGTATATGAGATACACAATGATGACTTCCACTGATTTTTTCGAGGGACAGGAAAGGAATCAGTGTAAATTAGGGCGGGTCTTGTGAAAAATATGAGAGATTGGAATTGCAAATTCTGCCACGGACTGTCATTCCGATCACGCCGATTCATCTGCCGACAATCAGACTCCACACGTTGGAGAGAGGGTCGCGCCCCAGGGACTCGTCAGGTTACTCTACGATCCGCTATATGTACTACTGTCCCGTGACTTCCTCATCATGTGACCTATGACCTCCTATTCCAACGTCGGCATGTTCGGCATTCACTCAGTCTCTGATTAATATGGCATGCCCAGCTCAGCTCAGCAATTCACTGGAGTATCATGCATCCTTTTTTTTTTCTTCCTTTCGCTAATGCTTCGGGGGTCTTCTTTTTTCGAAGGCGATGTCTGGGATATTGGGGCCGCGGAGCTGAGTGTGGGCGGGGATTGCCAGTGAGTGGGAGCTTGTCGCGCAGCTCATTCTTGGCAGCCCACCAAAATGTATTTTGTCCCTGTAAGCTGTCGCTCACGCAGTCGGGATCCGACTATCCATTCAGGTGACAATGACAGACAGGGGAAAGCTGCCAAGCCTCGGCGATACTGACAGGGGTTGCTTTTGACACGTTTTTGTTTCCCCTTCTTCCTTCCATCTAAGCTATTTGCAATCATGTATGCGCTATACCATGCTATATGTCATTGCTTGGATTCCTGTAGCTACCCTAGTAGCGCAGAACGTGGTGCTATATCTGTCTTTCGTTACCACACCCTTTTCATTAGCCCCTACCATCATGGCACGCCTCATGTGCCTTCCACTGGCAATTGCAGAGAAGCTTCTTTCTTCAGACTCTCTGAAATCCTGCGATCATATTTCTAAACTTGCTTAAGGAAAGACGATCCTGGTGCTTCATGTCAAGCACGGCCGATCTCTTGCTGAAGCACCAGCACATTCTCGTTTCTTTCCACACAGAAACGCATCACCGCACCCTTTTCTGCGAATCGCACATTTTTGATTCGTCGCTCTGATCTTGGGCGCAACTCCTTGCTGTCGTAACTACCTTGGCCCCGATCCGGAGCCCAGCCAGGGGTTGTAGCTTCAGAGACCAACGATTTGCATGCCAGTGCAACAGCTCATCGCGGCGTTGCCAAGGGCGCCGTCACAACCGCAGCCCAATGCCGCCGCCACATCCGATCCCAAAAACGATACTATTGTCTTCTGAGGTCATGGCTTGCGTCATTAACGACGATTACAGTATTTCAGGGTCGCCTCGCCTCACCTCCCCTTGTTGTGTACATATCGAGCTGTCGCCGCAGCTGTACTACTGGCCCAGGCATCACCTGTGTTGTGGAGACCCCCATTTGGAATCACTCGTCGGTTTATAGTTTTACGCGTACAACCCTGGGCCCGCTGAGAACCCGCACGGCTAGCGATTCCGAAGCGCCAACAGATCTGCGTTGATGGCAAAGCGCTCGAGCCCTCATCGGGAGATGCAAAGGATCTGGCCGAAAGTAGTCAGCAGTGATACCAATTCGCCGTGCTTCACTGGCACTGACACTGGCACTTCGATACGTTCGAGGTGGGATCCGCACACTTGCGCGGGGCCAACCACATATATAAATGCAAATTAATATGACGGTAGATTGACCCGTGCTCGCCATCCCTGCACTATTTCCCCCGCTCGATATTTCCGACATGCAGACTACATACCTTAAATGGGCAGTAAGCTTTTTCCCACCCCTGCGCCACAGATGGCATAGTTAACTGAATCTATTTCTAATCCTGTGTCCCTGCCACCGGCACCACATCGGACGCTCGCACAGTGAATCCCTTCCCTTGGGTAGCAGTGCAGTCGTTGGCGCAATTGTTGTACCCATCGCGGCGCCAATCGCGCTTGGCATTCTCGGCTTTGGGGGCTGCCGGCCCAGTAGCAGGTCAGTTCACCGTGAATGATCTTGGCTATGCCCGATCTTCTTTGCTCCACTGCACGCTGAAACTGGGCCTATGTGGACCGCTTCCTCTTTAGGTACTCTTGCCGCCAGAATCCAGGCCGGAATAGGCGATGTTGTCGTGGGGGGCCTCTTTGCAGCAGCTCAGAGTGCTGCGATGGGCGGGGCAGTCCCTGCGGCTGGTGCTGTAGGGGTCTCCGCTGCGGAAGCTGCCGCATACAATAAAAAGTGAACGAGATTTGTTTACTGGCCGCTTTTCTGTTCTTTGCACTTGCTTGGCTGTTTTTCCTCTTGTGACTTAGATCGAGTGTGTGTCGTATGGTGACGTTGTCTTGATAGTCATGGGCGAAAGATGTCATAGAAGTGAACTTGAGAACAATGAGAACAGTATGAGAGTGGGTCCCCATTTGGCAGAGAAGATTGCGAGGACGCCTGGACCAGAGCATCATCTCGACGAGCTTTCTAGATCATATGGATATGGGTTGGGTACCTTTTATGACGCAGCCAGCACGCAAAACCTTGTTTTTACGTAATAATCCACAAGTTCACCTCGCTCGCCCACCGGAGTAGCTCTCGCTCTCGATGCTGGGATGACACCCGTGACCACTCAAGAGACACGACCTGACACGGGGCGCCCGGTTCATCGTAATTCGCGTTTTTCAAAGCTTTGCGACGCTCGAATCCATCAGCATCAGGTCAAATTTGAGCCCCTTTTTCAGGTCGCCGCTCCCCGCCGGTTCCGTGTGCCGGGAGTGGGGCACAGCCGTGCACTGGATTATTACACGCATTAGGTTGTTTACGTCCGCTTCCAGTGCATTTGCTAGGGCTGTATCGTATCTTGGATGCTGTGTCCACCGAGTGACAGCAGCCAAGATGTCTCGTATGTGCGGGGCATTGGCCAGAGGTGCCACGCCACTTTGCTCTTTTGGCATAGTGTATGTTCCCAGAGATGTGTGCAGTGGGGCAACACTGTTCCATTACGAAAACTTCCTCAAACACAATTCCTCGCTGGTCGAGACCGCTCCACCGGCACTTAGGGTTGCGGCATGCGGGACCTGAGGCATTATAAGAGATCCTTATCATCGATACTCACTGTCACTGTTCACCCATTTCTCAATGGAAGTGGACCACAGGACAACGACCGTGATTACTTTGCCTACACTTGCTCAAACTCACTTTGACGAGCTCAAAGCGAATGTCCGCGGGGAGCTTTACTGTCGCGGTGATCAACAGTATGTGACAGCCCACATGTAATACCCTTCTAGGAGACATTCTCATCACCTCTGTCCTACTCAGTTTTTCCGAGCACACACGCCTGTTCAACGGAAACGTTTTGAACACCTCAAAGGCCGTCGTACTTCCCCTTGACGCGCAAGATGTCTCGCAGTATGCGCTCTCTCCCCCCACTTCGCCCCTCCCAATCTTACTACCGCTGACATGCCTGCAGAATAATTATCTTCTGTAATAAACATGGGTTTTCGCCATCCGTCAAGGCGGGCGGGTACGGAACAGGTGGCTGGGCGATCAATGGTGACATCGTCATCGACCTTTCTCGGATACAAGACATCGACATCGAACCGCCGCAACCAGGAGGTGGGTACACCAGCTTGCGTGACACCGCCCCGTCCATTAGCAAGGGCAAAGCTCGTGTCGGCGAGGCTGTTCCTGATCCTTCTGGTCCTACGACACAGAAGCGTGTGCTCGAAGGCGATGCCGCGCAAGGCGCAGGCATTGACTACCTACCTACCGCGTGGTTGTACAGTACAGCATCTGCCGCGGTCGCAAGCTTCTTGCACGGGCCTCCTCTACCTCCTGATGAGTCTGGCGAGGAACCCCGCCGCCCAGCGGTCAACCGCCAACGGTTTGGCACCGACGGCACCGCGCTTAGCATCTCTACTCACCCTTCGGTCACCGAGCCACTCACGTCGCACTCTGACGCCCTCCTTTGCGGCGGTGGATCGGGAAGTGGCACTGGGACTAACGTCGGATCGTCTGCCCTCTCCCCCGCTTCAGCGGCCGGCTGGTCGACCCTCACTATGACCCCTGCGTCGTCGCAGTCTCCGCTCTCAGCCTCGGCCGTTTCCTCTGCGCCTGCGCCGTTCGCATGGGCCGATTTTGAGACTGCCCCCGTGCGCCCCGACCCGTTCGCGTACATCGACAATGCGGACCCCCCTCTGTTCGGGGTGTCGCCGCCAACCCCGCTCAGGTCGAGGGCGACCACGTGGGGCGCAGACGCGGCGTTGTTGACTCATCCCCTTTTCGCAGAAGATGTGCCACCACATCTAACGAGGCCCATACCGCCGCACACGCATGCGTACGTTTCCTTCGGTGCGGGCGCAAGGCAGAAGGACGTGGATCTATTCACGGCGGCGCATCCCTTGGACGGCGGAAACGTGCCATATCACGTCCCATTGTGCGTGTGTCCTTTCTGGAATCCTTGGCTCCTGTTGTGTGGAGTCTCATCTTCTTCTTTGCTTCTGCCGTGGATTGATTGAGTTAGTTCGGCCCACCCCGTAGGCGCATCTGTAATGCTGCTCGGCGGCTTCGGATTTTTGAGCAGGTTGCATGGGTTGAGTATCGATAGTTTGGTAGAAGCCGAGGTTGTCTTGGCCGACGGACGCATTATCATCGTGAATGAGAAGGAGTACCCAGGTGCGCTGTTGTCCCGTTCTCCGCCGGACACGGAGGGCCTGTGTACTGACTAGGAAGGTCGAGATCTCTGGTGGGGTTTACGCGGTAGTGGTCCGGCACTTTGCATCGCGACTCGCTACAAAGCACGCGCATACCCGGTCCCCGTGGTCTTCGCGGGCAATCTCATCTAGTTCGTCTTTCACGTCGTCGAAGTTCCGGACTTCTGATGGACTTCCCGTGAGAAGCCGCTTCCACCGTGCGACGGCACCCTCCCTTCTGCGGCACTTCCGTGATTGCGTCAAAGGCGCGCCGCGCGAGCTTTACGCGAACGTGCTTCTTACGGCCGGCCCTGCGGACAAAGACTCTCTTGTCGTGATCCAGATGTGTTACGTCGGGCCGAAGGAGCAGGGGCTCGAGTACCTCCAGGCGCTCAGCTCGTGGAGCGGCGAACGCTGCGAGCTCAACGAGGTACACGAAAAGACGTTCCTGAGCCAGCAGGACAGCGTCGCGCAGGTGTTGCGCGGCAAGCGGGGAAACCAGTGGTTCATCCGCTCCGCGCTCATCAGCTCGCTCCCGGACGAGGTGATAAACAAGACCGTGCTCGAGTTTGCGGACACGCCCGTTGGATGCAGTGAGTCACCCCCCTCTCGTCGCATACTTCTTTTTTTCCCCCTCCCATCTCGCGCCGTGTGAATACGTGTTCTGAATACTGTGTGTTGTTAGCGTGGCTCTTCGAACTCGCGGGGGGTGCCATTGTCGACTACGAAGGGACGTGCGTCCCCAAGGCACAGCGCGAGGCTGCATTCACGATAGCGGCGCTACACCAGTGGGAAATGGGCATCGACGACCCGCGCTGCGTCACTAGCGCCGAAGAGGTGAGATCTTCTCCATGCCCTGCGTCCCCATTACCCCGCTGACGATGGCGGACTATTCATCTCCCCCCTCCCTCCAGTGGCTCCGAGAGACGATCAAGCCGGTGGCAAGCGGAGGTGCTTTCCCTTCGGTAGGTCTCCCTCCCATGGCACAAATAAGAGTCGTCATGAGCAGTGGTGCAACACACAGTTCCTCGGACGCCACGAGCTGCCCGCGCGCGTGGCCGCCTCTTTCGGCGAGAACTGGGAGCGCCTCGTCGCACTCAAGAGGCAGTACGATCCGACGGGTCTGTTCAGGAACACGTTCTGGCCTCTCGACAAGGACGGCACTCAGATCGATCCGAGCGAGCATGAGCCACAGGAACCGGAGTTTTGAGTGGGGATATTATGGATTTGTAATCAATGGTCGATGGCTAGAGACTGTATGCATACACGGATATACAGGAATAATGGCTACGGTATCTTTTACTGGACATCGCGAACCACGCTGTGGGAAATGTGGGTGGGGTATTGACACATCCAGGGTTCGAAGTGGGGTGTCCACGTTTTCTTTGACCGGTCATGACGTTTGCTGAGAGCATATCCTCGTAAGTACTTTGCTGGACGGCGTACGCATTCGTGTGCCTCGTCTTAGGACTTGCAGTGGTGCCCCGCTCGTAGTTTGGTCCCGTTCTGAAGAACCAGAGACCGTTGCGTGTGGCTGCTTGCGAGCCGACTCATCCTGAAACCTCTGCCACCGCGAGTCGAGGTGCTCTTGAAAGCTGGCGTCGTACGACTCGGGATGCAGGAGGTAGACGCGAAGTTGCTGTTCGTCGATCGACCCGCACACACCAGAGCCATGTTTTCAAAAACTGTACAGGCAACGACGGAGTGAAAACCGGTGCGCACCTCTTCGCCGGCATCGAATGATCGCAGCACGTCCTCCGGCTTGAGGCCAAGGTCAACCCCTTCCTTCTTTGACTTGCGGTGCGCGCTCAGCGCCTCGCTGACGGCGGACGGAGTGACGGGCCTGCCCTGCTTGCGCAGCCAAATGCGCGTCCGGCTCGTCCAGCTTTGATGCCGCAGGATGGCCTTTGCCCACGCTTCCCGAGTCTGTTACCCCAATTAAAATTGAGAAAAGGAAAACTAAGGGGGACATACTATTCGTGGCAGGGCCTGGAACTCGTCGCACGATAGAGGCCTCGGATGCGCGGTGGCTTTGTACTCGCCCATGTACAGCCATAGCGCTTTGGAGGGGGCGCGGACAAAGAGGGACATGTGTCCCGCCTCGAGAATGTCCTCGCGCATCGCCAGCATCATGCCGGGGTGTCCCGGTTCAGGCGGGAGCCCCGGGTTCTGGACCCACTGTGGGAAGAGGACGTTGCGGTGCTGGGGCGTGCCCGGCGTGGCGTCGGACTTACGCCGGTGGAGGAGAGTCTGTTCCGGGAAGCCGTAGACCTTTGCGAGGAAGTGGCGCGCGACGTAGCCCGGGTGTTGTTGTTTCCCGTCTGGGCCTGGTGATGTGAGGGGAGCGATGTCCGCTGTGACGAGGGCGGTAGGCAAGTCGGCGACACGGGCTTGGAAGAACGGAGGCAAGTCGGAGAGTTCTTGCGGGCGCCGCGAGATGGTAGTAACGTTGGTAGATGACGCGACAGTGATACCGTTCGACGTTTCTAGATGCAGCCTCGAACGCTGTGATGGGCGCCTGGTGTCAGGGTTGCTTGTACCTCCCGAAGCTGAAGACAGCGAGATGGCGGACAGACGTCTCTTCCTGGCGCCGGGGGTGTCTGCCGGGCCACCGCCGCTGGTATTCACTGAAGGCACCACCTCAAGCTGCTTCCCTTCAATGTCAATCATAGTCTGGAAAAGTGCGCGCATACACGTACCGCAGACGTTCCCACAGCGGCCGAATGGCTAGTCGTCGCTGATATCAAGCCGGCATTGTCCTGCGTGGGCGAGGCGCGGTCCCTGCAAGCCCTGACTTTCTAAACGCATGTACGTCAATTCAACGCTTTCAGCGCTGCGAGGCGTGCATTACGCACCTCGGCCACCACCCCACCCGCCGCCGCCCCCGAACCGTCGTCCCCAGCCTCAGCACTCGCAGCCGCGCGCAGCGCCTCGACCTCCCTCTGCAGCTCGCCCTCCCTGCGCTCCCGCTTCACCAGCACGCGCTCCCGCTCCCCAATCCGCACATCGCGCACCAGCACCTCCTCGCGCGCCACGCGCTCCAGCACGCCCATCTCC
>QLOS01008675.1:0-10370 GCA_003313725.1 Russula sp. MG48
ATGGTGCCAACCTCCAAAATTTCCGTGGCTGTTGTGGCCACTGGCAGCGTGGGGTCCTATCTGCCCGACTCATCTCTTGTCGTGAGCACCCTGGATGAAGAGGCTCATCTCCTCCGTCGAATAGAGTATATTAATATATACGGTACTGGTAGCCTTAGAGTAGCTATCAGGATGGCATACTTGTTTTCCACATAGGTTTCGGGCGAGTCGCCCGCCGCCATGACGCGCTTACTCTAATAACCAAAGCGGCTAGCGAGGCCGTAATGGATTAATCCAACCCAAATCGTCTCCTCAAGTGACGCGAGGAAGGTGGCAACTAAATGTACGACCGGGAAGCGATCAAGTTCGCTGCCCTCACTTTGCTGATCTAACTGTCGGCCAAGAGTGCCTTTTCCCACCCCCTCGCTGTGACCGTCGCCATGGGTAGTTCTGTATGGAAATCGGTATGATCGCAGTTCATGAAGGGAGCAGACTGGGGTCAAGTGTTAGCAGTGTAAGGCGTGCCTGGATCGTCTTTGGGCACACGTCACGAGGAGGAATGACTCTGTGAACAGTTCGATCGAGCGCATGTTGGCGTTTTTCCGGGACGCCGGAGACGCTAAGACAGTCATCCACTCGTTCGGTCCCGCGTGTGCTCCTCGAGCATGTGCTTGTAAGGTTCGCGCAAAGAAAAAAAAATTACGGGAAATTGCGGCATGAGGCATGCCCAGACTGTACTCTACATACATAAAGATGTGCCTTGATGCCGCGCTCCTCCACTGCTACTACGTGTCCGCCGCGCTGGCCGCGGCCTTGAGTACACGGCGAGTCTCCTGCGAAGCGTATCCATCACCCGACGTGTATGTCACTGTGCTGACCGAGAATCCATTGAATTGGCTCGCGGCACATACAGTGTACGCGCCCATGTTATCGAATGCCAGCCAGTCACCAACACATAACCCTCCTGGGAGCATTGTCACAGGACAAACGCAGTCAATGGAATCACAGGTTGGACCCCATATACTGCTTCGTCGAAGACTCTCCGTTCCCGAGAAATGAAACGAGCTGTTCATGGACAGAACGTAAGGGTGGACCTGCTGATGGTCGAACAAGATGCAGTTAAACGCCCCGTACACTCCATCATTGATATAATCTTAGGAGAATCTCCGTAAGTTAGCACATATCGCCCTAAACGATGAACACGTACACATTACAGAAGGCTGATCGTCGCCTTCATCTTTGATTTCTATCGCATTGCCATCAGAAAGTGGGGCACGACGGGCGATGATATTTGTAGCAAGGCTGAATGCCCGGGAGACGAAATACCGGCCTGGTTCGGCGACGATTCTGAGTCCTGCGCGATCCGGAAAATGGAAGTCGAGAGCCTCGCGGAGGACACCCGCCGTCATTTCGAAAGTGGCATCCTCAAAGCCACCGCCGACGTCCAGTAATGAAAATTTGTATCCTGCAGCCAGTCCCATATCGAAGGCAGCGCGTGCCCAGCCGACAGCACCCGCGAACGCAGATGTATCATAACATCCGCTCCCTACGTGGAAGCTGATTCCTATCACATCAAGTCCGAGCTCCTTCGCTTTAGAAAGAAGGCCTGGTACTGTAACAAGTGGCGCCCCAAACTTAAGTCCAAGACGACACAGGCTCTTCGAGTCATCCGTGAGGATGCGCAGGACAAGTTTTGCAGTTGGATTGACCCGGGCAACCTTATATAATTCGTCTAAATTGTCGAATGTCATTGTATCGACTCCAACCTTGGCAGCATTCTTGATGAATGAAATGGCCTTGCATGGGTTGGCGAAAATGATCCGGTCCGGACTAACATCCAGGCAGAGAACTTGTGCGATTTCGGCGATGGAAGCACAGTCAAAGCCCGTACCGAGTGCTGCCAGAAGGCGAAGCACGTACGGGTCGGGATTGCATTTCACCGCTACAGCCAGACACGTACGCATGTCAGCGAAGGGTAAGAAGCCCGAGCGCGACGGGCACGCGCACCGTAGAAGGGTTCGATTTCAGGAAGGGAGCATTTCCATCGCTCGTATTGGTTGTATACATAACTCAGATCTGCGACAAAATAAGCTTTCTCTGCGTCTGGTACGTTGGCGGCTGAGAGGCGTGCAGCACGGATGACACCATCCCGAAGGTGTACGTCCGGGTGACCGCGGAGTAAAGGTGGTAGCCCAGGAAAGATGATGTCACTATCGTCATGAACGTCACCGTCATGAAGGTTATCCGCTTCAAGAGAGAGTAGCTTTCCGTTGAGGAGTGTTTTATTTTGTGACCAAGGCGGATTTTGGGAGGGAGAATGAAACACAGAAGAAAGATGCGGTGGGGAGACCAAATCAATTGGGTGGGGCGTGGGGAGGATGTCGAGTTGGGACATAACAATGTTTTCTTCGGGGGTATCGATTTTGTGGTCGAGATCCAGAATTCAGTACGTATTATCCAAGGTAAGGAGGCTCTGCGCAAGACGTTGTTGGTACAGTGGCGGGTTCGAAACCGGATTACCGAACCAGAACCGCCACGGTCGGTGAAACCGGGCGGATACGGACGGTAATGGATAGGTTTCACTCAGTAGCAGTAAGGGCCTCGCTTGTCAGCGAGGGTCAATACAATATGAAAGGGTTTGTCGTAGAAAGAAGAGGGTGATGGAAGCAGGACGGCAAACTGCTAAAATCAGTAATTGTCAGGGAGGTTCGCCTTAACGAGGGTGGGTCAATGTTTCGGTTTAAGGGGATATAGAAAGGAAGATCGGATTCACCTCTTACAGAAGACCACCTGTAGGGGTGAAGAGGTCAGTACAAAGTAGTAGAGAGGGGTAGTGATGACGACTGACGCAAGGGTCAATAGACGGAGGTCGTCGATTCTAGTCTGGTCAGGAATGATGCAGTTGTCTTGCGCGGAGTGAGCAAAAATTGTTTTCTTGCTGAGAAGACTTGCTAGAGAAGTCAGCAGTAGTGGTTGGTTGGTTGGGTCGGAAAATTGCTATCGAACAATCGATCGGATCAATACCAACCTCTTTCCATTTCCATCGTCGCGGCTACTGCCGTTCGGCCCGTTACACCCGGAAAGTCAATCTCACCATGTACACGTCACCCCCCTTTGGTGTCTTCGACGGGGTCAAAATGAAAATGGAAGCACCCATGGAAGGCACGGCGTATGAGAAACTGCCTCATTCAGACGTTGTATATGTCCTCGATTCCGTCAGGTCCTCTGACGAGGATCGAGGATCACTTCAGCCTTTCGACCCTTGAGAACCGGGCCACTCAGAGTGTTTCACGATTAATTTTAGGACAGGACTAGCACTTCAACCAACGTGGGTATAAGACGGAGAGGGACCAAACGCAGCCAGATTCGATGGAGATGGACCCTGCGGAGACGACATGCAAGAAAGTTCATCAACGCACACTCTCTTACACAGTGCTAACTATTTCAAGTAGCTGAGAAATCCCCATTCAGGACCCTTTCGGGTCCAAATTAAGACGAGGCGAGCTAGCTTTGGCGTTTCCTCCGATAGAAGAAGTACTAGAACTGCCCCAAGGGACCGCGGTCACTAGGGCATCACTACTCGCCGAATTCGCGGCGGTCCCCGATACCCAAGGTACCGGTGTTGCAAAACATATATCCCGTGGAGAGACGCTAGTCATCATAGGCGGAGCGCTGACGACATTCCACTCCAGGATCCCACCCAACGGCAGGTGCTGGACTACCACGCGCTTTCCGAGAACCTCCCCCTGATGACAATAGCCCACCCCACCGTTTAAGCACTCTGCGCCAAGTTTCGAGGTATGCGTCTTACCTCGTACATTTTGAAGAGGCCAGAGTTGACTTTCCCCCAGGTAGCGACTCCGGTAGCAATTGAGTACAGCTGCGAAGAGTGTTCGTAGAACGGTCCGTGCTTCACTTCGTGAATTCGCATGATTGACAAAAAGTACAAGTTCGTCGGGGGTAGCGGCGGGTGCAGTACTGCTGACACTGGGATCTCACTCTGGTCTACAAAAAGCGCACTGTAACGTCAGTGGAACTGAGCGTTCCATCGGTACACGGGCGAACCTCGTAGCTGCGCGCTCCCAAAGATGTACCCCAGAAAGTGCGAGTCGTCGAGTCCCCACACACCGTGGCTGCCAGCTGGCTCTAAACGATAGACGTCCTGCAAGCGCCAGCAGAGCCGAAGATACCGGACAAAGACGGTCAGGACGATGTGTCGTGCTTCCTCGGAATCGAACCGGAGGAATCGGACGAGAATGAGGCAGAGCAGGAAGAATCCGAACGATGTCTCGTGTCCTGTGCCATAGTCCATGCGCACGAAGGAGCCAAAGGCGGTGAGTAGATATGGCCGTACGTGAGGGACCGCTGCGCTCAAGTTTGGCATCATCGCAGTCAAAAGATCATCTGCACGCTGCACACAATTCAAATCGCGCCAAGGCAAAAAGAGAAGTTGGGAAGGACGTACGTCTTCGAGACGTGCACCCCATGTGCGGAAGGCCAGGTTTCCGAATCGTTGCGCTGTCGGCAGTGGCGGAACCTCGTCGATCCACCGATCTAATTCATCGAGTAAGCCAAGCAATCCGCGGATGCCCTGCCGAGACGAGACTTAAGTTCCGACCGCCACCTCGCAGAAAAATTTACTTTACCTCGCTCCGGTTATCATTTGTCCACGGTAAAGAGCACCCGACAACCGCCTCATTCAGGAACCGCAGAAAAAGGGAGTAATCCGAATAACCCCTGGTTTGTTTCCATGCCTCGACATCGGTATCGGTCCGGATTTTAGGTGTGGGCCAGGCCGACAAAGCTACAAGATTTCCAGGAGAGATGTATCTCAGAGGAGGTAAAGGTATAGACGCCATCGTTTGTCTGGAACCGAACACGGGAGCAACTAAGCCTCGCAGAGGGTGGGATGGCCACGATCATAGTGCTGAGTCAAGATGCTCCGATAATCACGTGCACTCGGCTGTTCGGTTCGTTTCACGCCAGATCCCAGGTGCTCAAGACGAGGGTCCAATACTACAGTAGTACTGCTAGTACTCTCCGAGGCATCATTGATCTTTGGACATCATAGGAAAGAAGATTGCGGGGTCCGGGAAGCTCTTGGAACCGGCTTGATATGTTTTAGTCTTACCCTCGATAATTTTCTTAGGCATTCTTACGATCTGGGTGTTTTTTCCACGTGCGACATAGCACGTTACTGGGCCTCAGTCCGAATGTTCCTGGAGGGGTAAGAAAGTTTGGGCTTGAATTAGAAGGGGGGAAACATCCTGATCAAGCCCATATTCTGATTGATCGTGCCTAGATGCCAAAGGCAACTGAACCGTACATGTGCATTGTTACGATTTGAACGCGACATAAAGGAGATAAATAGAAATCAACAACGAAGTCCTTTGGCCGCAAGGTGTAAGCAGCATCTCCCTTTCAAATGGGTGGTGTAGTGCTGCATACGAGTCAACACCGGTTTCCAGAGGGATGGCATAAGTCGAACCTCCCTCGAAGTTGGTGGTGGTTTCTTATGTCCCGGGTGACTCCAATCACATATTAGGGGCGAACATTGGACGTGCCCATCTCACACGTGTCAATGCGCAGCACTGGGCACACACCTTCTGCGTGTTGTGTGTTTGCACATGTTTCACCTCGTCCATCATCATGCGGACGAAATTGGGACGCCGCTTCAGAGGGTTCGAAATTTTTAACCTGCCCGGGGCGAGTCGAGGTTTCACTTTGTACGTATCACAGAGGCCTCGAGGCGTAGCACGGCCCCATTTCGGTTGTTGCAGCTGGCAGTTACGGAGGGAAGCTGGCGCGTCAAAGGAGCTTCGACCCAATGTGAATTTAGACAAGGGGAGCAAGATTGTGCACGTTGTCCCCAGTGTACGAAATCTCCTCGGAACGATGATCAACAGCCGTGATGACACAACAGAGCAAGCGTGTCTGCTGGGTATGCGTCGTTGAACACTGGTATGGTAGCACTCCCCGGGGAACAGGTCATAACCTTGAGGGTCTACAGTATGGTGTCTCCATGAGAAAGATGTACCGGAACATGTCTTCCGACCATGTAAGTATAGTAAATCCGACAGATCGCAATGAAAGTTGATAGAGCCGCGTGATTTGATGGTGAGTGTGCGTCGATAAAAAAAAATTCACTGCAGGAGAGCCAAATTCAGGGGATCGTCCATTCTCAAAAATTGAGTTCAGAGTCTTGATCTGACCTGCACAGTCAGTTCAGTGGAGCCAGAGTCACCCAGTCCTGTGATTCCTGTTATTTTCTGCGAGCATTGATAAGCGCGTAGAAGCTTCTAATACGTGGCAATGATGAAGTTTACGGTGGTGATGCGATGCATAAGAATGCAAGTTCTGGAACTTGGGCGCGTCACTGATTAGACATGAAACATGCCAAGGGTTTAGTATTTACGCAGGCGGGCGGAAGTATCGGATGGATGGATGTGCCTAGCAATGCGGCAACCGAAAACACTGTGACAAATCATGATAAAGAGAGGAATACCTGAAAAGGGATTATATCGACCATGGCACAAGTGACCAGGCACTGTACCTGCGGCTAATCCGTGGGCAGAAACAGACGAAAGGTCTTGGGAATCGCTTGAAGCGCTGCGGGACATAGGATAGTGTAGGCCTTCTACGGTTAGCTCCTTCATTACTTAGTCATGATGGGGGCGGGGCGAATCAGAACATTGAGGGTCGGGCTGTCATTCGCCGTGGGCCGAGAACGTCTAGCGTGCGACCGCCGCCGGGCCGGTGATACTAATCATCCCGGGTGGGTGAAAACGCGCTGCAGCGCAGTGGGCCGTCGAGCAACATCATGCCGCCGAAGCCTCCTTCCGCCCTCCTTCCCCATGCACTACATGTTCCAGGAATTAATAAACTAGCAGGAAAGCGCATCGTCCTGGCCTCGAATAGTCCAAGGCGCAAGGAGATCCTCCAAATCTTTGTATGCACGTACATTCACTGGAAAAGGCTCTCGTTGTTCACACCACTTGGGGCTCGCAGGGTCTCGCCCCCGAAATCGTATCTTCCACTTTTACTGAAGATCTGAGTGTTACATCTTTTGAAGATATTCATGAATATCCTGTTGCTACTGCAACGCATAAAGCCGTCGATGTCTACGAGCGACTCGTTGTGCGTTCCGTCTAGACTGCTACCTTCGAACATTTTCCCTTAGGTCTTTTTTACAGCGTGCGGATCCCGAAAATGGTCCAGATCTTGTCATCGGTGCCGACACAGTCGTCCTTACTCACGCCCAACCGGTCAGTACCGACGTTGCATACTCCGAATTACCGAGCGTGCACCAGGAGCTGCTAGAGAAGCCCGAGAACAAAGCAGACAACTTGCGCATGTTGCAGGACTTGAACGGGTCTGTGTGTGAGGTCGTAACTGGGGTGAGCCTAGGTGAACCACCCTGTACTCTTCTTGCCGTCGGGGGCGATGTTGACTTTCATCTCTCTCAGTGTTCCCAGTCCTTACATCCCCTGGGTTCAGTATACGGTAGGCTACCTTTACAACCAGGTTTCAATATATCACGCCTGACCGACACAGGTCGTTAGAGGAGCGTTCGCTCGTCTACTTCTCTGACAACCCCACAAGCCTTCTTAAGGCCTACGTCGATTCAGGCGAGGGGCTCGACCGCGCTGGTGGCTTTGCCGTACAAGTACGTAGCTATGCACACATCCACCGTCCCGAGTTGAGTAAGGGTGAATAGGGTCTGGGTGGACTGCTTGTCAGGAAAATTGAAGGCGACTATCACAACGTCGTCGGCTTTCCGGCTGCGTCATTTTTCCGGTTCCTAGACCTCCTTGTGGAGGAGGACGATGACTTTCTGGAGGTATGAGCTTAAGGGTACTGGTATAATAGAGCGTAGCGCCTTTCACTTGCGCATACCGCCCGTTTGTCGCTTGTGAAAGTTGTCCACCAATTAGAGAGATTAGGTGGGCCAGGCGCCAACTCTCTGCGGGGCGATAACTTAGACAACATGTGCCGTTACTTCACATCGAAGTTTCATTTCCAGCCGTTGAGCTATTGGGTTCTGATTTCATCTTCGTGATATGAGCACATCATTCGGAATACGACTGTCACATTTGGCGAGGATTCTCCGCCCATGGCGGACAGCTGACTTGCCCCTACGGAAACGGTGACTGGACACGACTTGCGAATTGAAGAAGTTATTACTGCGTATCGTTATGCAGGGGAACTAGGACTTGGACCCCAGTTCCAATATAACCTCACGCATCCCCAACTTCCCCTGGCTGGTTTATCGCGACATACTGTGCCAGTGGAAAACGTTTCAGCTAACGTCGTCGCCGTTTTCTCAAGTCAATACGTGATCCATTGCCAAGGACGACCAAACAAAAAGATCGTGCCTCGCAACGGCCACGCCAGTGCGAGGTACATCACCTCAACAAGTAGTGCCCCGCAACAGAGGTCACCTATGCCGAGGCTGGCACACGTTGTACACGCCCTTGTCCACCCCTGCGAGCCAGAAAGCTGGCGCAGGAAGCCTCGTAAGAGGAACAAAATTCACTGCGATGACAGGGGCAGCTCTTGAGATCAAATCAAAATATGCGCCGGCTCTACCTAGAAATCCGCGAAGAAATTGGGACAAGATTTCGGCGGCGAGCACGCAAGCTGACAAGAGTGTGTAACTTCTTGAAAAAAAATTGCCGACGGCGAACTCAAGCTGCCAATGCAGCGGACTGCACACTGACCCAAGATCCTAATTTGACGGTAGCCGAAAGCTTGTGCCCTTTGGAATCTACGATCTAGCGAGCAAAAAAAGGATTGTGAGTAGCGGCAATCAGTCCGCATTGCGGGGTTGATTTGTTTCATACCCAGCAAGAACGGTAACTTTATAGACGTGTAGACGGGAAGACGGCCTACTTAACATGTGCCCTGTTCTTTGAAAATGAGGGCATAATCATATAGGAATGGATGTGACGGACTACGTACAGTACGCGGATCCATGTGGACTCTCGCTTATGGCGACTTCTATTCTAGACCAACTGCGCACTCGGCAATCCGCATTAAAAGACACTGATCTGCAGGAACAAGGGCAGAGCGATAGCAGGGTGTGCGATTTACATACCGCTACGTAGCAGGGTCGTGAGTGAGCTACTTCTTCGCCGTACTGTATCCTTTCAAGTAAAGGGTCCAAAGAGTGTATAAATATTCAAAGCTTCAGTGTTGGGGGAAAGTTTGGTACCACCGAGTTAGTCACGTGTCCCTGCCAGGGGTGCCGCTGGGTTGAACCCCCCTGCTGAATGATGTGTTAGGAAGGGGGATGAGTCGGGGTCGAGCTAGTTCCGTTACTGGGGGCACGCCTATCTAAGTTTGATGTATGTTGGAGTTACTGTCACTGTAACTCTGAACCAACGGGGGGCACGTCGATCTTGAAGGAAACACTTCCAGCATTCATAAACTCGGCCATATCCGAACTTCGTGTGCTAAAACAACGGCTAGTGCAAAGATAGAAGTGTTGCAGTAAGTATTCAAGGTCCCGTGAGCCCGGCGACATTGCACACCTGTGGGAATGTTTTCTATTCTATTCGAACAAAACTACCGATGTGCAATAATGCGCCAAATTACCTCACGAGTACAGAACAATAACCAAAAACGATACACCAGCTGACCAAATTACTGCTGGATCCTGTGGTGGATCAACCCCGATAGGAGGCGCGTTCTGAATCTAGTTACAACACCTTTGGAGGATATATGTGAACTCTATGTCACAGTAAATCATCCGAGGCCGAGTCGGCGTAGCAAACGGCTGATACTCACCGATGAAGGAAGGGACGGTGGTGAGACTGTGAGACTGCTATCATAGAAATGGAATATTGCGGCAAAACTTTGGCTTTTATATAATTAGTTCGTAATTACATCATTCATAGTCGAGCCTTGCCTAGGTTTCATGGTTTCATGGTTTCTAGGTTTTTTTTGCCCAATTTACCTCCAGTTTTGTAGGTTTTTTTCAGCCAAAAAAACTGAAAGAAACCTTTTTTGTTGGGTTCCTGCCAGTGATGCCCCAGGGCATGCACAAATGCATTCAAGCTTAATGGACTGAAGAGCCTGCCCCAGTGCATTAGCTGTTAGGTAACCTGGTTACTAACTTGCTACATTGCTCATTTGAATGATGTTGCAGTGGGTTTCATTACTGTAGACCATCCCCTTTTTCAATGTTTTCAGCCATAGGGTTGAGATTGAATGTGGTTTAGCAGCTCATGCCAAACATTTTTTCTCACTAAAATTATTGTGCAGAGAGGATAGCTATTTGGTAACCCCAATTTTTCAAGATAATTAATATCAGGAATTATTTTATCTTCACTTATCAAATCTTGGAGTCCGCAAAGATCAATATAAGTAAACAAGGGACTCATTGGAAC
>QLOS01008681.1:0-10900 GCA_003313725.1 Russula sp. MG48
GCGCGTAACACAACGACCTGTTACCCATCAAAAAAAAAAAAAAGCATCCGCGGTCAGAGGACAATGAACGTGTGAACGAACTCGAACAATCAGTAGTCTCCGGATCGCTTCTCGTTTAGAAAAAAAAATCTGAGATCGACTCGGACACCAGGTTCTGCGGAATAAAGATTTTCGCGGTGCGGGAAGAAGGAAGTACAATATAGTAGTGGCCAACCGGTCCTTCTCGAGTTCTACGGCTTTACACCACCTGATGGGCTGCTGACCTTTGCTGCTAAAGTTCAAGAACGCTGACGTTGGAGCGACGCCTGCTGCTGCTGCGGAAGAGGTTTCTCCACGGGGATAGACGGGGGACCCTGACCAAGACAACGATACGATTCGCAGATAACACGATGCAGCCTGGGTCCTCGCGTCTCTCTGGGAATGAGCAAGGGCTTCTGGCACATCTCGAAAGCGTACCGAGAGGATTCGAGATTCACGTGACAACGCGAAGTACCTGAGATCGTCTTGCGTCTCCGGAAATGGTTAGTGGCTTCTAGCGCCATTACCAGGCGTGCTACTCGGGATTCAGAGATGCCTGTTCAATGGCTGCGGAGGTCTGTTGTCCGGAACTTGTTGTGTCAAATCAGAATAAGTCACGCGGGTTCAGCCCTTCGCATACTTGTACAAGATTGTCACAGCTCCCGGGTTATACATTACAATGGGGAGAGGGAGGATGATACCTGCATTAAAGCCGAAAGGTGAGCCGCAAGAATAGATATAACGACAACGGATGGACCAGGACCGGTGGAAAAATGAGAAAAATTATATATAAGCACAAATTATGGCGACGTTCGTCTGGGACGAGCTCAAAGCAGCCCAGCGTCGCGGAGATCATTCTCGAGCCGCTCCTCTTCGCTCATCCGCGGGTACCTCCTGTGTTGCCTCCTGCCCGCGCTGTGCGGCGGCGTGAGGTCTGCAGTTGCCGGTTCCGACTCGAACTCGACAGTGATCCCGAACACGTCCTCGAGATTCCGCCGCAGTGCCATGTCGCGCTGCAAGTCCTCGGAGTGGTTCGTGCGCGACGCGCGCACGGACAACTCGAATCGCTTCACGCGGAAGTAGCCAATCAGCGACGTGAGGAGCAGGAACCAGCCTGTCGTGTGGTTTGCGCATTCCATCAGTTACGGGGGCGATGAGGGATGCAAAAAGAAAGGGGGGACGAACCGAGAGTCATGAGGACGAAGGACACCCATTCGTGCCCGGCCTGCATATCCGCGAGCGTCGGACCACCATTCCCGCCCGTCGTCGAGTTTCCCGCTGGTATCCCCCCGATTGGTGACTCATCCGTAGGCGAACTGCCACCTCCGGGCGCCTTGCCGTGACCATAGCCAGACCCATCTGGGGGTGGTTCGTTCGGAGGGGGGAATGCGCCCATGACGGTCGTGCCGAACCCCCACTGGATGAACGTGAGGGCGAGCCCGGCCAGCGAGCCGAATCGTCCGGCGTGCGTGCCGTGCAGGAGATAGGTGAGCAGAAAGCCGGGTAGCTGGAAGAACCACGAGACGAGGGTGGTGAGCACGAAGATGACCAGGGAGCCCGTGGGGAGCTCGTCGATGATCATGTCGCCGTTAAGGTCGAGCGCCGAGGGGGCGTGCACGGTCGTTTCCCAGTAGGACGGTGCGGCATCAGCTGAGGCAGCTACGTAGGACTGTATGAAATTTAATTTGTTTTTTTGGTGAGGGTGCGAAGCATCAATCAGAACAGCGAGGTACACGGGATCAAAGTAATCGTACCGGAGGTGCTTCTTGCTGCGTCTCCTCAGGCACCATGTAGACGTCCCCGTTGTCGGTCGTTACGGGTACTGGAGGTGCAGGCTTCGCCGTCACGTTTGCGAACACGCCGTCGTTGTCCGCCCCTCCGCCTCTTGGGCGACCGTCGTGGCTCGCAACGCGCTGGTAATACCGAGCTGGCAGCCACGCGCCGAACGTCCTGCGGAAAATCGACTGCGGTGGCGAGGGAACGATGGGGGAGGTGGGTAGGTGGCCGTTGGAGTTGCCGTAGTTGTTGTTTGGGAGGGCAAAGGTGGAGGAGGGTGAGGGAGGCGAGCCGGGTGGGGGGTAATCGTAGTCGCGCTCAAAATCGTACGCACTCGGCAGCGCTGGCTGAAAGCCGCCATGTAAAGGCGGTGGTCCTGCGGATACGGGGGTTCGCGATTGATGAAGGGTGAGCGGTGCTGTCTCCCCCTGATCATCGTCGTCGAATGCGTCATCCATCTCGTGGTCAGCATCAGGGCTCGTTCGTGGATTAGGCAGAGGGGCATAGTGGCGGACTGGAACCATGGAGCAAGGTAGAGGGTATTCTAAACTGATTGGAGAGAGAAATAAAAGAAATATAAAAAGACAAGGGATAGTAAGCGAAAGAGGGGACAATGTTTTGCCAGTGACGGTTGTTGAGTGAGCTTATTAGGCGCGATAAAAATACATTTCATCAAACGTCTTATGATATGATCAATCACTAAAATAAGTAACTAGCCCAACAATCCTTTCACATATCTCAACAGTTCAGTACCCTGTGCGAGTGGACAAATTGTGTTAGGCTCATCGTTCTGTGTGTGTATTTAAAAGAGTAGAGAACGCACCCCTCTACTTTTCACTCCTTCGACCATCGCTTCCACAGGATCCACTTCTACCCAAGACTCTTCATCGATATCGGCTGTTGCTACGGATGCTACTGTGTTCTGCGCTTGGAACACATCCGGCTCACCGTCGACACGGTCTGTCGCTCTCTTGGACACCTTTCGACGCTGCCATTGGCCCATGCGGTATCGTAGGACGACCATCAATACCGCGCGCCAACCTTCCACAGAGCCCGGTTGCTGTGTGTCCATCTGCACCTGCGAGGTGCTCGACGAAGATAGAAGCGACGTGAACGAGGGCGCGGAAGAGGGCACTCGCACGTGCGTGGCGTTGGTCGATGCGATGGGCAAGGAGGGGACCGTTGTTGAACGCACGACGTACGGGCAGTACGGTCGATGTTCTCTGAGTAGATCGATCTGTCGCGCCTTCTGAGGTGGGGCTGAACTCGGATCACCTTCTGTCGTCCGGCTCGCGCGAGGAACCGAACCGACAGCCCAAAGCCCAAGCCGTCTGAGGCATAAAGAGCAGTGCAAGAGAGAGGTATCTCTCCGCCGCTCAGGGGCCACACTGCCCCTGGGACTCCAAAGGGCAGATGTACCAAATGACGAGAATGACGAGAGACGAGACGGTGTAATCTGAGTTGCGCTACCGGGACCTGGCGACAGTCGTGGTGTTTGAGGGACAGGTGGTGCATCGGAAGTTTCCCGTGGTGCGACGGAGGAGGCCCTGGACCAAGAAGGAGAACTAGTCGTGGACGGAAGCAAGGAAGGAACAGGAGGCACGAGAGACCAGCCAAACAGTGATGTGAGGATGGCAGTGGAGGATGGCTCTGGGGTCGGTGGTGATCCTGCAATAGGTCGTTCTTCTGTTGGATTCTCAGACCCAGCCTTTTCGTTGATAGAAGGTTCAGTTTCGACGGAGGCGATGACTACCAAAAGGGACTGCACTTGGGTTGAGGACTGCACCAAAGCAATCAGGTAAAGACGCTATACACAGATGGAGCTGGCAGTACCAAAGGGTGCTTGATCTCAACGCCTTCCAAAACCGGTTCCAAGGAACGTGCCTTGCTCTTAATCTCCTTCGCCATGACAGCGGGAGACGCCAGAGGTATGCGATATACATCAGCTGAGATGATGTCAGGAACTCCCAGCAGTATGGACTAATCAACATGGCCAAAAGCCAAACCCACCATCGCATTGTCGCTTCTTCCATGGACATCCATCCTTGTGCATGTCAACGAGTTGTATGCGCTGCTTCTCTACAAGAACGTTTGCTGCGGACGTGCAATGCGATGAGCTTGAATTCGCTTTACACCTGTAGTAAATTGCTCCTAGACGTACCAGCATCCCGGTTCATCCCTTCCCGTCCGGCAAGCACCCACGATGCTCTGCACATTCCACAGACCAACCTATCCTTCCCGTCATTCACCCACCCACATTTGGCAGCTGCAAGCGCGTCGATTGCGGGTGGTTTGTTGGCGTACGTATTGAGCTTGTACGTGGCAAGCCGCTCGAGTAAACTCTGTGTCGACGACGGGCGGTATTCGTACGACGCGGTAGAACCTGAGCTAAGAGGGGTCGGTGAGCGAAACTTGACAGGCAGCGCTTTGCGTGTTTTTGCGGCAGTTCGCGCGAGGATGGCGGCAAGATGAGGGGTTTTAGAGAGATCCGCTTCTTTCCTACTGCTCGAACTTGTTCTGATATGTTGTGGGGTAAGGGTTCAAAGCGGCGTAGAATCCTAGCAAACGAGAGGACTGACGATGCCGACTCTCCGGTCTTAATGCCGTACTTGGCAAGGGTTGCATACAGGGAACGGACGAGACGAGGACGCTTGGTAAGACGCTCTCCTAGAGGTTGCTGCGGTCCCATCGCATCGTCCAGGCTCTGTAGAGCATCATCAAGCTTGCGCTGAAAGGTGGCAAGTTAGAATAAATTGGCCAAGGAGACGTGGGTTATCCTAACCTTGTGGATTCTCTCTGGAGAGTTGGATGGATTTGACATAACTTGTTTGTGACTATCCTGTGGATTCCTGAGCGTTGAACAGGACAATAAGCGCTGGCACGTGACCAAGTCAATCGTTAAGTTACACATTCGACCTAGCATCGAGAGTGAAATGCTGCCGTGACTAACAGTTCTAGAAAGTCCCCATTGTCAGCGTCTATCATAGATCTGGACCACCATGTAAGTTAGTTACCATTACTAGCCACCGGCACGCCCAAATTCAACCACAATATATAAAACCCGTGTTGCGCCCTGTTTCCCTCCTTTCATCTGTCAGCCATGACCTACATACCATCCATGCCACAGCAAAAGGTCGAAGACTCAGACGATAGCCAACGGCGGGAGGTCCTTCGGGAGGATAATCAAGTATATCGCTCTGGACTGCCAGCTAACATTCCCCCAAGCTCATTCACGAGCACTGTTAGCGCCGCATCTACTCGAAGGTCCACGAGACAGCCCGCTACATCGAATGCCACCTCGCATACCTATAGAGTCCTTCGCGGCCCTGTCCATGTACAACCCGAGCACGGTCCCAATGATGTCGTTGAGTCGCCTCCCCCGGTGCCCCGACACGACCCACTTAACCCCGTCCAAGTACGGCCCCCTGGCGTCATCGAACAGCTGCCCCCGGCGCTGCAAGAGCCGGCGGAGCCTCCAGGTCCAGAGCCCCATGAAGCCCCGGCTTCACACACAAACGTATTCCGCAAAGCCGTACTGAACTGGAAGATGATGTCTCTAATGTCCATCCTCGTCCTCGCCTGCGCGTATACCATTACCCCGGGTCGCACCTCCGGGGCGTCGTGGTGTTCCGTCCCTGTCGTTTCACCCTTCTGCCCCGCTTCGAGACCCAGTGCGCCCCCTCCTCAGTGGGCAGATTTTCCGGGGCTCTTGAATCTCGAGAGCGGGACATTCGAGGCCCTGCTTGATGAGACTGTTAAGGGTCCCGGACTCGCCCTTGAATTGAAGAAGGCGGGAGTGGCGACAAGGGACCTCGCAACGCTAGTGCGCATAAGTAATCTGACGAGCCGCGAGGTCCTTGCAGACTCGTTGAGCGATTTTGAGAAGGATGCGCGCAAGGTGGGGCGTGGCTTGATACGCTTCAACTCCAGAGTTGGAGGCGCCGTAGACACGTAAGTATATCTTTTCTATGCGTTACACTAGCCAATGACAGCCACCTTGAAGCGTCATCACTGTCAACGATTATGCTCTTCACACCATCGAAGCCGCCAGCTCCAAATCATTTACGCCTTTTCCCCGGGGCCTGTGGCCATTTTTCTCTTCAGCAAGTGCTACCAACCAAGTCGTTACGCGAACCTTTATCGAGGCGATGAACACACTCTTGATCAATTTGCGGAGCCTCGTCTTGGCGGCTAAAGTATCTATATCCGATCTCGACAAACTCGGAGAACATCTTGGATCTATTCACGAAATCGTTTCTCGTGAACGCGACGCGATCCCCCCGGCTAATGGAACCCTGGCGCGGCTGTTGTCAACTGTAGTTAATGGTCGCAACCAAACCGATAGAAATCACAAACACCTCGTGCTACTCAATGACGTAAGTGGGTACCGCAACCGTGCGCTCGACCACGTCGTCGATGCGTTGCTGATGTTGGAGACGATGGCGGAGGATATGGAAGAGCTTCGTCGGCGCGTTGCCGCACCCCAGCTTGTCGGTGACGCCATACCAATAGAGGCACATATCGAGAGCCTCAGGAGCGGGCTGGAGAGGCTGAGGAGGATCCGGGCGGGCTCGAAGTAGTCGGAAAGAGCAACTCGTAAATGAGTTATTTGTGTCTGTAGATGATGTCAAAGTTGCGCACGGTTCGTAGCTACACATGTCCCCAGGCTGTTTGTAACTTGGGCAGATGCTGATCAGCCCTGATCACACAGAAAATGTTGAAGTGCCGACAATCATGTTAAGTCGAATAATTAAATTGCCCAACTTCCTAGTCAGACTGGGTGAGAACAGGTTGTGATTTTCTTATAATGATTGGGCCCAAATGGTGCATGTAATGATGCGGCGGCGCTGCTTGTTGTATGCACTGGGATCCCGGTTTTAGTTGCTATTGCTATTATGAAGCGTTGGCATGTGACCGCGCGACGCGATAAGACCACGCATTGGCACCTACAACACCCGCTCGCTGCACAACTGCATCTATTGTACATACCATTCACACCCGCACCTCATCACACTTTCCTCGCGCGTCTCTTCCTACTCTTGCTCGCAATCCTTTCGGCCTCCATCCTCTCACCCTTCTTCAAAACCCCCACGACCTTCCTCGCACCAGCCACGTCCTTCCGCAGATAGAGCCCCTTGATGAACATCTTGTATAGCGGCTTGACGTGCCGCACAAACGACATCTTCGACTTGGGCATCGGGATCGGCGTGCCAAGCACCTCCGCCGCCTCCCTCATCGCCGCTTCACCAGACCCGAACGGCGGCGGGGGCGGCGCCATGCCCACGCCCTCTTCCCCGGGGTATCCACTCCACACGAAATAATCGAACAACCGGCGCACGAGCGCCGCATCAACACGGTAGGCCATCACAGCACGGTCTTGACGGCGATGTTCGTCGTCACGCGGTCGGGCACGAACCCGTGCTCCTCGACGAGCAGCCTCACGTGCACAGAACGTTCGTCACGTGACGCACATCGCGCGACTGCTATACGTAGCGTGCCCGTCGAGAATGACGTTCCCCAGTGCAATCCGTGACCCCGCGTCATGCGACGCGCACAGTGCCCGATAGACGCGCCTCGCCAAGCTCACGCCGCGTGCGCGCACGAGTTCCTTCAAGCCACCGCGAACATCGACCGGAGTGCGCGCCCGCCGAGTGACCCAGTGGCGTATGAGGCCCGCCGCGGGATGGCGCTCGCCCAATCACGCACGGGCTACTACGTCAGCAAGCCATCTCGGTCGCGCGCGCGGACCCGCCAAGCCGTGCTTCTACTCGGGGTGCTCCCTCCCTCCGCGCGAGACCGTGTAGCACAAATTGCCTCCAGCGTGGGTGTAGGAGCGTGCAAAGGAAGGTGCGCACAATGCAGTCGTCGAAGAACTCGGGGTCGCGTGCTTATATATTCTTGAAGGCGGAAATGGCGGCAGGTGCCTGTCCCGAACACACAAGCGCAAGTAACGCCCACACTACGTGGCGGCGGGTGGCAACTGTACGCGGTGGTGCCTCGAATGCGAATACGGTGAGAAGCGTCTTGGAGAGGATGGCTGCGAGGTGATCGATGTGTTGTGGGATAAGGGTTCAGAGCTGCGTAGCATTCTAGCAAACGAGGACTGACGATGCCGACTCTCCGGTCTTAATGCTATACTTGGCAAAGGTTGCGTATAGGGAGCGGACGCTTGGTAGGACGTTCTCCTAGAGGGTGCGGCGGTCCCATTGCATCATCCAGGCTCTGTAATTGCGCTGAAAGGTGGAAATTTAGACGGAATTGGCCAAAGGGGCGTGGGTCATCCTAACCTTGTGGATTCTCTCTGGAGAATTGGATGCATTTGACATCACTTGTGACTGTCCGGTTCGCGTCGCGTTGACTCGGAACAGGACAATAAGCGCTGGCACGAGTACGGACACCGGCAAACAACTCAATTCAAACTCAAAATGTTGTCCAAACCTAGCGTGATTAACAATTCTAGAAAGCCTCCGTTGTCAGTGTCCCTACCAAGCAAGTTACCATTAATTACTGGCCACGCCCGAATCAACTGCTGTACTATGTGTAACACACGTGTTGCGCCCCTTTTCCTCGTCACCCATGATCATTCAGCAAAAAGCCAAAGACTCAGACGAGGGCCAACTGAGGGAAGACCCTCGGGAGGACAATCTAGTACATCGTCCTGGGCCGCCACCTAACATCTCTTCAAGCTCATTCACCAGTATTGTTAGCCTCGCATCTACTCGAAGGTCCACGAGGCAGCCCGCTGCACTGAACGCCACCTCGCATACACATGAAGTCCTTCGCAGCCCTGTCCAAGTACAACTCGAGCACGGTCCCAATGATGTCGTTGGGCCGCTTCCCCCGGTGCCCCGATACGACCTACGCAACCCCGTCCAAGTACGACTCGAGCACGAACCCCCTGGCATCATCGAACCGCTGCCCCCGGCGCCGCAAGAGCCAGCGGAGGCACCAGGTCCAGAGCCCCGTGAAGCCCCGGCTTTACACGCAGACGTACTCGGTACGATAGTACTGAGGGTGATGTCTCTAATGTCTATCCTCCTCGTCCTCGCCTGCGCGTACACCCTTACCCCGGGCCGAACCTCCGAGGCCATCGAGCATGCTCTAGCGTCGTGGTGTTCCGTCCCTATCGTTTCACCCTTCTGCCCCGCGTCAAGACACAGTGCGCCCCCTGCACCCCCTCCTCAGTGGGCATATTTTCCGAGGCTCTTGAATCTCGAGAGCGGGACATTCGAGGCCCTGCTTGATGAGACTGTTAAGGGTCCAGGACTCGCCCTTGAAATGAAGAAGGCGGAAGTGGCGACGAAGGACCTCGCAACGCTGGTGCGCATAAGCGATCTGAAGAGCCGCGAGGTCCTTGCAGACTCGCTGGGCGATTTTGTGAAGGATGCGCGCAAGGTGGGACGTGGCTTGATACGCTTCAACTCCAGAGTTGGAGGTGCCGTAGACACGTAGGCATATCTTTTCTATGCGTTACACTAGCCGGTGACAGCCACTTTGAAGCGTCATCACTGTCAACGATTATGCTCTTCACGCTATCGAAGCCGCCAGCTCTAAGTCCTCTGCGCTTTTACCCAGGGGTCTGTGGCCATTTTCTCCCTCAGAGAATGCTACCAACCAAGTCATCACACGAACCTTTACCGAGGCGATGAACACGCTTTTGACCAATTTACAGAGCCTCGTCTTGGAGGCTGAAGTATCTATATCCGATCTCAACAAACTCGAAGAACATCTTGGATCTATTCACGAAATTGTTTCTCGTGAATGCGACGCGATCTCCAAGGCTAGTGGTGGAGCCCTCGCGCAGCTGTGGACAAATGTAGTCAATGATAGTCACCAACCCAATGGAAATGACAAGCACCTCGTGCTACTCAATGACGTAGGTGGGTACCGCAACCGTGCGCTCACCCACGTCGTCGCAGCATTGCAGATGTTGGAAACGATGGCGGAGGATATGGAAGAGCTTCGTCGGCGTGTTGCCGCACCCCAGCTTGTCGGCGATGCCATACCAATAGATGTGCATATCAAGAGCCTCAGGAGCGGGGTGGAGAGGCTGAAGGGGATCCGGGCGGGCTCGAAGTAGTCGGAAAGGGCAACTCGTGAATGAGGTATTTGTGTCTGTAGATGGTGTCAAAGTTGTGCACGGTTCGTAGCTACACATGCTGTTTGTAACTTATGCAGATCGGATGTTTCTCTGGCTGATCATGCGATCATGTCAGACTGTATCGGGTTTATCCAGTCAAGTCGAATAACTAGAATCAAACTCGAACAGGCTGTGATTTCCATCACAATGATTGGCCCAAAGGGTGCATGTAACGATGCGGCGGCGGTGCTTGTTGCATGCCCAAGTGGATCCCTTTTGACGGCCCCGAATTGTTGAACTCGACCGTGACAGTTACCCAGCATTGGTGGTGCCTCCCGGTATGGTTGTCGGATATGGTGTAACGGCTAACATTGCACTGCGCGCCGCCCAGGGGGGTAAGGGGGTAATAAACCGAACGGAGGCCCGGCCAACTCGTGGCCGGGCCTCCGTTCGACGCCTGGGCCGCGGGGCCGTGCAGCTCGGGGTTCGACTCCCTGTATCCGAATGCTTTTTTTATTCTGTCTTGACGTCTGTTCCGTTTTACGAAACAAAACGCTCAGCCATACAGACTCGAGATGCCTTGGCTTTCATCCAGCTCCTTTAGAGAAAATTTGTTGACATTTTCATAGCAAGCTACACGACGCTGATACTGTAGTGCAGAATCAGACATGCAACCACCAATGATAGCTCACTAAGAAAAGATTGTCAGCTGCACTGTGAGGGCGAGAAATGATAGATTCTGAATGATTCAGTTCCGCGAATTGCAAAAATCATGGCCGAAGCTCAGCAACAACTTCTAGTTGATTACGTTTAACGTTTCATCTCGTAGAGTAGCGTAGATCGTGCACTTTATCGAGAATGGACTTACATGAGATCATGCGGGCCCGGACGCCTGGGATAGAGGGCGATTAGCAACGCAAAAGAACCCAGATAAATAGAGACGAAAGGATATCAGAAGGGGTTGCCCGAAACGAAGTGAGCTATGGCGGGCATTTTCGGCAGTGATTATACGAAGACCGTCGTGTT
>QLOS01008701.1:0-14070 GCA_003313725.1 Russula sp. MG48
GCGTACAGACACGGCCTCGAACTGGGCGTGATGGACCCAGTGCCGAGCGGCGTAATCAGCGAGGGGGAAGGAATGTATGGTATCTCTGTCGATGCCTTCTCCGAGCCAGAGTAAAACGCCGAGACAAGCCTGGGCGAGGATAGTGTGGGCGGGTTCTAGGGGGACGAGGTAGCGGGAGAGATTCGTCCTTGAGGTGGCAAGGCGTTTCGAGGTCAAAAACTCTTTTACTGAGAAATGGGAGAATTGCACAACTTGAGTGTCGTCGCCGTTCACCACAGAAACTAGACTGGAGCACGCCGATAACACGGCTTCTTCGGGGTCTTCTGGACGCCACTCAACCACCAATTGGGTGGCCACTCCCGCGTTGAACTGAATGGCAAGCACTTCCGCAAGTTCCTTGACACTTAATGGGCGAACAGACACGACGAGACATTGGAAGAGGCGATGAGCATATCTCCAGTTGTCGTCGCTGATACTTTGCAGAACGCGCTCGTACGTTTCATCCAAAGTACTGGGTAACTCATTCAGAACGATCCGGATGCCTGGTGGAACGCAATGACGCAGCCTTTCTAGTTGGCAGAAAGCCCATCGAAACCTGTACGATGACATGAGCAACGACTGCCAGGTACGATTGTAGTGACACCTTACATGCCGTCAGCTCTTTGTGAGAGAGTACTAATGACCAATTCCTTGTCCTCCGTTCTCCATCTCCGCATCTTTGAGTCTGAGTAAACGATTGACCTGATGTAGGTGGTGATGTCCTGCTTTTGTCTGCTCTCCTCATGAAGGGACACCTGGTGAGATGCAAAAGGTCCAATAACGTTTCGGATGTCGACCTCAGAACGACTAGTAAGACATATGTGCAGATTCGGAAGGTGTAAGTCAACGAGCTGCTTTACTAGCCCGAGGACCTTTTCACGGGAGGATGGCAACCCGGAGCTGTTTGGACATTCGTCCACGGCATCCGCAATTATGTAAACTGGGGCTTGTTCTGGAAGGCTGAGAAGCTCTGTCAGACATTGAATAAGTGCGTCATCGCTGGGTTGTCGGAAGCCATGACGGTGTGCTGAATACAAGTCGGAAAGGATCCCACAGAAAGGATCAGTTCGATCGCTGATCTGGACAAGAAGGGAAGTGAGGAAGTTGTGGCGGTTCTGCTTTTCAACGTCTCTAAAATCAAAATAGAAGTATCCCAATGAGGCTAATCCGGCCTCGCGCATGTTCTCGATGTCCTGGATAATTCTTGAGCTGGTCCGCATAACATAAGCTCCTCCCGGGTTGTGAAGTTCAAAGACCACATACCAAAGAATACTCTTCCCCGACCCGGCTACAAATTGGGAGATAAGCGGCAGAAGCAAGGGCCTACAAGAGAAACGAACGCTTTCCGTGAACCCACAGTAAGGAACCCGCCCTTTTCCATTCCCTGAAAGTACTCCCTTGAATGAACCACTTTGCTGTCGCACTGTGGTGAGCTTCACAAGCCATGTTGTGATTTATCGACGGGTCCGGGGGAGACAACCAACTGCGAATGTCCTTTTGCAATTGATCACCTTTAATACGATTTCAGTTCTCAGACGCCAGGGGTGATGATGGGAGATAACCGACATTTCAATTTGGTTATCTCAGTTGCCATCTGTTGCATAGTACCTAGCACCTACTGTTAGGATACACCAAGTTGGACTTGCAAACCAAACCTACTGAGGGCCTGTCTGATGCCGTCTGACACCGCCTTTCCATCTAACACGATAAAGGTCAGGCACAGCATACTCGGAAAGGCGAGCGTTGCGCACCATCCATGACCACCTTCATATTGTTGACCAGACCATGGACAACTTCCATGGTCTGCGCCATCGTGACTCGACTTTCTTCCGCCGTCAATCGGTCTAACCTCTGGAGCACGGCAACAACATCGTCCTCTCCCAGTAATTTCTTCGCATACTTTTCTGCATGACGTTGAGCCGAGGGTAATATGTCAGGATGGAAGAAACTCACTAAATCGTCCCTCCTTAATCTGCTTGGTCGCAAGTGCAAGAATGGAGAGCAATTCGACCATGATCTTCACAGCAATCTCCGCCATGGAAGATGGGATCTGGGTGTAAATCCCAAGGCGTCTCAGAAAGTTTTCCATGCACTCCAAGAGGTCGACTAGCGCATCGTAGTCTGCGCTGACTGCCTTAGCTGCCTAGATGTTGCCTTCAGCATTATAACGACACGCAGGAAAGAGGAACAGACGGTGAGGAGGATGCCAATCCCAACAAATATTGCTTTTGCGGGTGGGAAGACCTACAGGGTGTATGTTATAGGATACTCAAACGAAACGGAACAACTTACTGAACCAATTCCCTCCCCGAGAACCCCTCCAGAAAGCGCAAGCACAACATGGACCGTTGGTTTAAGCCACCTCATAAATTCCACTTTCTGATTGCCCTTTCTAAATTGTTCGAATGCATTGGCTTGCTCTTGGAGTACAGCAAGGGTAGAATCAGGAGAATCACAGCATTTAAGCTTGGCGGCAAGAGGATGTGTTGCAATATCATTCCCCGTCTGTCTGGCATAATCGGTTAGGGCAGTGTTGAAGACGACCTGAAAGTCAGAGGCGGAAATGGAAGTTTGCAGAGTTGAAGACATAAGATAGAGGGGAGCGGGTGATTCGTGGTGAAGGGAATAGCAAAGAAGTCAGTCAGTCGTTGTTGGGGTCTAGGAATTGGGTTACTCGGAGGCGTATATACACCTTCCTTAAATAATGAGGTGGCCTGGTCCTATGCTGAATACAGAAAGTTAGGTACGCATGTCCGAGAAAGATACTCAGGCTGTGCTCGGGTCATCACGTTGACATGCACTAGCTCAAATTGTCTGATGCCTGAGCGTGATCGAGCGAGAGTCCAGCGCATGGACGCACCAGTTTCCTCTACCTGCCGGAGTAGGCCGACAGATGCTGCAGCCTGAGGGTTACTGACTACAACTTAGACTAGTAGAGTATGTTAACCACTGACCCACGTCCGACTAACTGACAGCGGACCTCCACGCCGGGTCGAATTGGACATCAGTAATAGTATAGTCCTTCTGGCGGACATGGAAAGCATATACTTTGAGTACGGGATACGGGATTGGCGTAGTTGTACGATGAAACTCTCAGCGATTTGGGGTTAGGCCGCTGAGCTGGGGACGATCGCAAGCTAATTCGAGAACACGTTTTCGGGGCCATATTTCGCATTCAGACATTGCACTGGCAGGCGGGGTTACTAGTAGTTGGGGAAACAACGCTCGCACGCTTGAATCGTCGAGTACACGTTTCGTGGTACTGGCTGATAGATGCCGTGTTGGAGCTGACCAGCAAACTGGGTCACGTGAACACGACCCGCTGAGTTTTAATTTGAGCCTTTTTTTTGTCGAAAGGCTGATCAACAGTGTTTTCATGCTATCCAAGCAGCTAGTATCTTTGTACATACTCTTGTTGCTGGGACCATTGCTTTTTCAGGACCTTTCTACACAAAAAATAGCATATCATACTATTCTCATGGGTGAAGGTTGGGTGCTTGAACTATTGAACAACCAGAGCAGATTGGTCATCAGCACAACAGTTATTTGAGTCGGAGACGAAATGTGACACATCTGTCACACCACGCCACAACAAAACCCGCAAAAAGAGCCAGAATCAGCTTTTTTCATTTGGCGGGCAGAAGCTGGCTTGGCTTATAATCCCAGCTTATGGCAGCCGAACAGGTCCTGAATTTACCAGCGAATTTCGGCTATCATTCCGTGATCAATTGACCTTCATTTCGGCAGTCACGAATCGTCACAGCGTGTTGCATCTGCCGAATTTACTCTCCGCGTGGGTGCTGAACTACTCAGTCAAGTGTATGGGGCAATAAGAATTGTGTCAGTATGATGAGTATAGTCCTATGTACTGTACCGATGTGAGTAATCCTAATTAGAATTCCATGCCAGTGAGGCATATCTACTTGTAACTTGTAAGCGAAGTAATTTGTAGTAGTATGGTATGTATTATGCCAGGGAGCGTTATATGACATCTGTGGTTGGGAATGGGTGTATATATGAGATGCCGGGGTATTAGAGGATGATGGTGACAACCCGGGAAACTCGAGGGCAGCTCTAATGAGCACAGAAGGATATGACGATGGAGATGGATCAACAAACGATGCTTACTGTTGCTGATCTGCTGCAGCCACAGCTATAGAACGCCTTTTCAAACTGCTGAAAAGTGCAGTGAATCGCGGGTCATTCATGCGTGAAGGGTTTTATATGAGGTCTTTGATTGCCTTGGTGAGTTCTGCAATCGTGCCCTCCATTGATAATGAGAGCGCACCAGCAAGTGTAACGAGGTTATCTTCGCGTGCGGCACGACAAGATTGATGTGATATTGAGCTGAAAAAGCGCAAACGAGGTGCGTTCGTCGTCGCAATTGCCTACGATGAACGGGACATCCGCGACTTTGCCTTCTAGAACAAGTTGTTGAGGACTATCACTTAGAAAGACGCCATCCGCCCAAGGTTGCCAGGCAAGAGCAAGAGACTGGCGAAATGACTTATCAGCTATCTCCATCTTCGCCTCATCCGCGCGAACAGAGCACTAGAACTAGTCACACACCTGATACCCGGCGACTGAAGGAGAGCTGTCCACCGCGTCTTTTAGTATCGCATAGGGCACCATTCTCAAACAAGCTAGGGTATTATAAGAGCTCGAGCAACCACAGCGTTCAACGAGATCGTCATAGTATCGCCGACCCTAACGAGAAGATCGCACAAAAGCTTAGTGAAGGCAATAGGATGTCCTCTTAGTAATGTCACCGACTGGCGTAGGAGCCCCAGATTGCATGAACGCCGCACGGAACAGGCCCTCGGTGTTCCCGCAGTTTGCTAGCATGTCAAGCCCGACGGAAATTGCCCCAGCACTTTGGCCCCAGCTAACAAACGAGGACCTCAGCGAAATGCATGGGAAAGCCAACTCGCATATATCGTTACTTTCGAGGGATTGCCACCAAAAGCGCCAATGTACTTTTGTACCCAACTGAGGGCCAGGCGCTCTGTAAAGCAGTGGCTTAATATCTCGACCATTCTGACGGAAACACCCACGGTCATGCAACCCGAGGTTGCCTACACCAGCACTTTTGACTTCTTGACTGGCGAGGAAACTGAAGGCTATGGTACAAGGTAGATATTCCCATAAAAATCAATGGCTGATTGCTACGAGTTGGGCGTACCTGAAAGCCTGAGGGAATAATGAGATCTATGATCAACCCTGAAAGACGGGTCCAAGTTTTACACACCGATAGTTCATGCTCACATAAACGACCGGCTCCCCTAGTGCAGTGGAGCGCTCAACTATGACACCTCCATCATAGCTACAAATGTCTATTATTTCAGTGTAAGTGTAAAGAGGAAGGGAGAGCAAACAAGTCTGGTGAGCCCAATTCAAAACCACCTGCAGTCAAGAAACCGCAGTCAGCATAACAGCAAGTCTACAGCGGATTGGGTTCATCTCACCTCCAAATATCCACTATTGAGCAAGTTGTTGCGGTCAGCGCAAGTGATATAAAGCCGGTGGCTGAGTACAGACTACTACGACGGGAAGATCTGCACCCGGTCCGGCATCGGCGGGTGCTACGACGTTAAGTGTTAAAAGGTGTGATGAGGAATGCTCCGTATGGGACAGAGATAAACAGTCTACACACAATCTTCACCGTCCGGGATTGTTCTTGCGAAAGTGGTGTTCAGAACATGATCGACCGCCTCCTGGGTTAGCCCCTTCGGCCAGTTCGGCCAGTTCGTCTGTTGGGGACAAGCAGGGCCGAACATGGAAGCATTATAATTGCCATTATATGGACCAAGCCCTTTTGGAAGACGGAAACGTAGGCCGAGAACACTGTGTATTGGGGAAAGACTTATTCTATTACTTGGTACGTCTCATGTCAGGTCTGACATCTTCATTTCATTGAAGTCGATTACATTATGCGGCGAGTTATTTGAGAAGGGCAGGGTTGGACAAACGTGAGGTCGTTACGCACGGTGGATGGGCAAACGGTATGCCAAGGAACTTGTTTAAGCCGTTGGATGTCGTACCTATAAATACTCCATTATCAAGCCTGACAGTCGTTGCGCGGATTGTAGGGATAGCTAAGACCGCGGAGACTGCAGCGCAGAAGGTAACAAAAGACGTTTTGAGGAAGCCCATGCCTGCAGATGAAGACTGTAGCCCGGTTCAGACTCGGAGGGAGAGTGCTGGGCAGCACCCCGACTCGGATAATGAGCACAGCCTGAGTCCTTTAAGTAGGCATGACGGGCGTGGTGATGAGCTCGATTTGCCGCCATACAACAACGGAACTTGGAGTCATCAGCAGAAAGTTAAAGCAGTCCTCACCCCCGTTATTGCACCTTAGGCCGTTCACAGCTCTTTATTTTTTAAATGAGGAGCGTTGTCCACTGATTCTTATTCCCCTTAAATAATCCCCAAAAGGACAGAAAGGAAGGAACCAGGGTACTAAAGTCAGTCATGTCATTTGATGGTTTTGTTGATGATGACTGAAAACGATTGAAAGATAACAATGCAGTTGGGAAGCAAATCGGATGGAAGGAAACGCGGTCAACGGTCACTGGTGCTAGCATGTGATTATGTGACGATGGTGTCGTGACCGTGACGAGCGCCACCAAGCAAATCAAAAGACGAGTTGTAAGCGGTTGATAGAGGCGATGAGGTCTCTACTATCGGACCCCTTAGCCGTCCTTTTACGTCTCTCGCCTTGCAACACTAAATCTGCTCACCCACCTATCTCTTTCCAACACTCGTCTCACTCGCGATCCCCCAATCGCCCCCCAGATCCGCAATCACACCTTACCCCTCTGATGTCTTTACATCCTCATAGAATCACGTCTTCTTCTTACCTCCAATCATGCTTCGACCTTACCCTGACCGAGTACTCAAAGGAGACGGGGATAGATCTGATCCAACATCCAATTGTCGCCACCCTTGATGAGTGTGACTGCGTTGATGCAGTTATCGCTGCAATCCTGGAGCAAACCCGATCAAATGATTCCAGAATCGGCTGTTCCATGGTTGAGCTGATGGGCCAGCTCAAGTCGACAGTGCAGACTGTCTTTTGGCTTTCCCCTACTGAAGCATTGAGCGATAATATCGATCTGGTAGGTCACGGACTGTCTGGTTCATGTATCCTATATGATCACGCTGTAACCCACGCTCCGCAGCGGTTCACCCCCGCAACGGCAATCTTTGCTAGTATCGGTGTCCTCCTTGCAGTGTGTTACCTTTCTCCACTCGGGTGGATCTCTATGACGTCCGGTTTGTCAGGAAACCGGGGATAGTGGCGCGAACTATGACGCCCTCGTCGACCTCTTGAGTTGCATCGAAAGCATTCTAAAACTCCTTAGAATTTCTGCCGATATCCCCTCTAATATGATGGTGGTAATGAAAGCTATGAAGATATTGCACAGATTACTCTTAGTCCTCGCGCTTGCCACGAAGCTATCTAAACAGGGTCGATTACGTGAGTTGACTATTACTGACGTCACCCATGGCTCAACTCGTTGCAGAAAAAACCAGGGAGAGGCTTTTAGAAGAGGAAGATGTCAAGCGTGCCTTACGGAAACTGAACAGACTCACACGGGAGGAGGTTCAGATGGTTTTAATACAGAACATGGAGGTTGTTTATTGTCTCGTTAATAATATCATGGGGGTAATGGACGGTGCGCAAAACTCCGAAATAGCCACCCGAACGTTCTTGTTGAATCTTTATCCGCCTAGGTGGCAAAGGATCGATAGATGAGATGCAACCGGCTCTCGGTGTGTCTACTGTAGTTTTGAGCTATGTTTGATGTAATCTGACAAAGCTGCTAGTCACCATGCTACAAATAATACGCCATGTGAACAAACCGGAGCGTTCGTCGATCCTTATTCTTCCCGGTGGCGGGCTCAAATCTGCTCACAGGTGACCAGTTACTTAGCGACTTTCAAAAATGGCTCTCGTCTCCAGACCCATCGATAAACCATAATTCCGCACGCAGAGCTGTCTATAAAGGCACTACAACGTGGTTTACTCAAGGTGCTTCCTTCAAGGAATGGAAAGCCACGGGTTCCTTCCTATGGATAAACGGCAAATGTGGATCTATTCCACCCCTCTGTTTTTGCTGTGGCTGATATCTTCCGACTTTTTAGTGGGTTCGGGAAAGACCATCCTTTGGTACGTATCTCGACGCCGATTTCATGCGAGGACGCTCATACTGTCAACCAGTTCCTCAATCATTCAGGATATCAATCACACAGTCGAAGCAGGTTTGGCCTCCATGGCGTATTTTTACTGTGACTTCAGAGATCCTAAAAAGCAGAGTCCCGACGGCCTTCTCTCCTCTTTTCTGCACCAGCTCTGTGCCCAGTCCGATGCTTGCTGCGACATGCTTCTCAGCTTGTATTCAACCCATGCTTGCGGCTGGAGATTTCCAAGTATCGGTGTGCTGACACAATGCCTGAAGGACATGCTCAAGCTCCTGATACAAGAGCCAGTGTATATCGTTGTGGATGGGCTAGACGAATGTCCCGGCATCCCTGGTTCGCCATCTCCGCGCTTGACGATCCTGAGACTTATTCAGGAACTTGTCAATCTGCGCTTCTCAAACCTGCATATCTGCGTTCTGAGTCATCCCTCACCAGACATTGAGTTTTATCTGGCGCCTTTAGCATCTCGTCGCGTCTGCCTTCACGAGGAAAGCGGACAAATGCAGGACATAATACACTATCTCCGCTCGATGCTTAACACGCACCCCAAGATGAGAGGATGGAAAGCATCGGATAAGCGAGACGTCGTGAACACGATGTTCCTGAAAGCTGACGGGGTGTAAGTCGTCTCTTTGTGACGTTACCAAATGTTTGCCCATTCCGCTATCCAGGTTTCAGTGGGTTGTTCGCCAGCTGGATACTTTACCTCGATCCCTCCCGGCAACAGTCGTCGCCGTCGCCGAACGTATGCCCGATACTTTGGATGAAACGTACGAGCGTATATTATTGCGCCTTCCAGAGGAAAACTGGGAACATACTTATCATGCCTTCAATTGCCTGATGGTGGCAACTCGCCCGCTCACGATCGAAGAGCTCGCGTTAATTCTTGCAGTCGATTTTATCGCAGAAGTGACCCCCAAGTATGAAGAGATTTGGCGTTCGGAGGAACCAGAAGACAATCTGGTGACTGTGTGCAACACCTTTCTTTCCTTCGTCAATGTCGATGGTTCCCGAATCGCCCAATGGGCACACTATTCTGTGAAGGAGTTCCTGGCCTCTGAACGCATTGCCAACAAAGTCACGAAGGTTGCTCGTTACCGTCTGGTGGAGGAGGACGCACATACAACTGTCGTTCAAATGTCCCTAGCTGTCCTACTCCATGTGGACGAGCGCATCGACAGGAATGGCATCAAGGAGATCCCTATGATCCAGTATGCTGCCCAGAACTTGGCTCATCATACTCGGTTCGGAGATGTGGCAAACCGCGTTAGGGCTGGCTTGGAGCTCCTCTTCGACCCAAACAGGCCACACCTTGCAGCTTGGGTCTGGTTACACGATATCGACAACTTTTGGGGGGAATCCACCATCACGGCACACCCACGACGACTCGGCGTGGCTCCCATCTACTACGCGGCCCAGGCTGGCTTCCGTGACATCGCAGAACACCTGCTCACCACATATCCGCGACACCTGAATACTTTGGGCAGCCGATACGGGACTCCGCTAATAGCGGCATTAGAGAACAACCACCTAGAGACTGCGTGGCTTCTGCTGAATCGCGGCGCAGACACAAGCACCAAGGAGGGCTTCTACGGACCTCCTCTGATGGTAGCAGCGAAAAGGGGACATCTTGACGTCGTACGGTTCCTCCTCGAGCGTGGGGAGGACGTAAACGTCTGGGACAGCTACGCTGGGACCCCACTGCACCTGGCGTCCGGCCTTGGACACCTCGAAGTGGCGCACCTGTTACTCAGGTTTGGCGCAGAGGTAAATGTCCAGGGCGGCTGTTACGGGACACCGCTGCGGGTGATGTCTGCCCCAGGGACACTCGGAGCCGCGCAGCTGCTCCACGAGCGCAACGTCGACATGAACGCGCAAGGCGGCTTCCACGGGACCCCATTGCACGCGGCGTCGGCGGACGGACACCTCGAGATCGCGCGCTTGCTCCTCGAACTCGGCGCGGACGTCCACGCCCGGGCGCTCAGCTCGGAGACTCCGTTGCACGTCGCATCGCGCCTCGGACATCCGGACGTGGTACGGTTATTGCTCGGTTACGGCGCGGATGCCGGCGTCGAGGGCGGACCCGGGGGTACTCCCCTGAAGGCCGCTTTGGAGAAGGGCCATTTGGAGGTCGTACGCGTGCTGTCAGAGCATGGCTCGGCGCGTTTTCAGGGCGTGGAGGATACGACTTCGTTCGGCGAGTGACTAGAGACAGACTCGGAGGAAGTTCTTGTATCACTATATCATGCGTTCGTTCTTGGAACCGGGTTCGTATAGACCTCGAGGTTAGTATGGGAAGTAGTAGTATTTGCATCAGTATTCGACGTACTGTATGACCGGATCATGAATACGTCCTTATGAGGAAGCTTTCGCCATTGCATCTTCGGCCCTCTATGTAGACATGGACATCCGTGGATCAATTGTCGTGATTTGAATTCGAGACACAGAGTGTACCTCCCTGCGCGGCGACACGTACCATCGACAGGCGCGCACGCGATCGGGGGTTAGCCATCGTAACGGGCCTACAGACGTAAGTGACAGGAAGGACTCAATCGAAAGAGCAACGCCACCGGCGATATTGTAGGCACCAGAAAAACGTCAAAACGACCTTCACTATACCACTACTCGACTGACATTTAGCACCCTTCTTATTACTTCCTTATGGGATTCAAGTTGTTTAGGAGAAATAGGAAGAATCATCAGACGACCCTCCGTACTTAAGGAAGAGTGAACAGCCGCAAAGGGCTCTTAAGTACAATAAGGACCGACTTTTGATGTTTTGCCGATGACTCCATGTGCAGGACTGCTAGTACTACTGCTGTAGTAGGCCCTGTTCAGATTCGGCAAGGAAGTTCGGGGTGTGGGGGTCAGGTCGGTCCCCCTTTTCCGACGCAATGTGATGGTTTCGGTCCTGCTATTGTGGCGCTACAATGCAACTGCATTCCGGCAATGCGCGGGTCGCCCACCGGGGTGTAAAGCAAGCCAATTCCGACGAGCGGGAAATGCTTCCGAGTCCTGAGCCTGGGCCGGGTTACGATCCGTATCGGGACAGCCCCAGAGATGCACACATATCACCGTCAACAGGACAGTGGAGCACATCAAACTTCACAGTCCGGGATTTTGGAATGTCGTCGCAAGCGCATCCGAGTCTCTATCCGAGTCACAATAACGCCGATTTCTTCGTGGCGCGGAATAGGGGACAGAAGTCACATGGTGAAGAAGTCACGGGATACATAGTAAGGTGGTGGCCTCAGTCTGGCCTCACTGGACGTGGACTAGAAGCAGGCAGGGGACCGAGTACCGCCTGATTCTCCTTCGCCCACTTTTCTTTTCTCCAGGCGAGAGCCCTCAAATATCAGGAGAGTGATTAAATGATTTAAGGGAACGCTCTGCCAGCGAAGCGTCGGAATTCACAACTACCGAGTCGCTACATCAATGAGTAAATACGGTAGTCGTTGGGATATGTTCCGGAACGCTGGCCCGCGTTCGGACAGACAGAAAAGCGGAGTCGAAATTGCAAGAAATTCAGAGTTCGTATTTATACAAGTATGAAGACACCCCAGACAGACTGCTTCCCACCATTGTATGCATACAGTCATACAGGACATATTGGCGCAGAACATGCAGTGGGAGCTCCGCATCCATTAGATGGGGTATATTAAGGACATATTCGTAACGAAGTTCAAAGGATCAGTGCGATAGTTATCGTCACCGAGGACGACAGGGAAAAGTGCACTGTCTTGGAAGATGACTGCCTTGGGCTTCCTCGGGTCCCACTTAGGCCATGGGATCCCAAGGCCATTCTTACCGTTGGGGTCGAGGTTATTGGTAAACCGGATAACGTAGTCCTTTATTTCACCCGCCAGGAACGTGTCAACTAGGTCGGTCGCGTGAGCCTGGAAGCGAGACATCAGCCGTTTTCCGTTCACCAAGGGGTCGAAAAGTACACTCACCGTTCCGATGAAAGGCGTGGTCTTGCTACGCTTATAAACTGTAGGAGATTATTAGTGGCCAGGAGTCGATTCTAACGTCGTCCAAGACATACTAAAGCCCCATGAGTCCTGTTTGCTAGCCCTATTTTTCAAGAAGAATCGACGCGGGCCGTGGAACACGAAATCGCCCTGGAGAGCAGCAGTACGCTTGAATTGTGGACCTGGTGATCACGCTTAGTTTCAATCCCACCATCTCAGAAGGCGACGGTACCAAGAGCATTCTTGAGTCCAGTGTCAAAAGGACAGCCAGCCCTTTGGTCATCCGGATAGTATTGGAGAAGGAGGTCTATCTCCGAGTCTTTGGCTCCGGGCATCATGTATAGCTTCAGGTAGTCTTTCATGTCAGCGTTGGTACTATAAGAGCCATGAGGCTGGGAAAATAGATCAACCAGTGCGGTTGGCTGCTCACGTGATGTTTATCGTGGAGATTGAGAATAGGGAGCCCTCATCGTCGCAGTTCCCTGGGACGCGGATCAACTTTATTTGAGAATGCAACATTCAAAATATACCTGAGATCATAGGGACATTTGATACGTGGCCACGTAGAACAGCAAGTTGAGGAGGCTCGGTCAGGAAGACACCGTCGACACGGGGTAACCAGGCTAGCACAAGTCCCTGCAAGGAATAATGCGTCCAATCACTTAGTGACGGTATGAAAAAAGTGCCCTTACCTGATACGCAAAGAAGTTTGGTGACTCATCCATGGCCTTTTTGAACGTGGTGTATGGAACTTTGCGGAGGCAGGCAAGGGTGTCCTGGGTATGCTTACAGCCGGTCTTTTCAACCATCGCGTCGTAATATCGTTGGCCATGTTCGATGTCGCCTACAGGGATGGGACCACCAGACTGCATGATGGCACCGCGGAACAACCCCTCTTGATTTCCCTTGTTCGTCAGCATGTGCAGGGCCACTGAGATGGCACCTGCGCTCTCTCCCCAGCTGTTTACAGGTAAGTTGATGGCGTAGAGTATGATAAGGTTTACTCACATCGTCACCTTCGTAGGATCACCGCCGAACTCCGAGATGTATGTTTGCACCCACCGCAAGGCGAGGCGTTCTAGAAGCACATAGGTGAATAAGCTCGGATAAGGGCACGATCAACTTACGATCCTGAAGACCCAGATTCCCGACTTTTGCATCTCTAATTTCTTTTCCAGGCAAGAAACCAAAAGCTACAAGAATAGAACATCAAGGGCTGACTACACCTGGGGACCTTACTTCGCATACCAGAGAGACTGACAGAGGTGTCAAGGAAGTACCTCGATACATGAACGAAGAATCTTACCGATAATTCATGCTAACGAAGACAACTGGCTGCTTCAGATCGATGGCTCTAGAGACGATGCTTCCACCATCATAACTGGGAAGACCAACTTCAGATGGTGTTACAGGAGAGGCAGAGTGGGAACACACGTTGCGGTTCCTCCGATTTCAAATCCACCACCGAATATCCACTTGAATAAAAATGTATTTGAATATAATGATATTTTGAGGGTTCGAAGGCACCTACGACTACGACTGGGAGGTTAGAGCCGGGCTTGGCATTTGCGGGCTTCACAACATTTATGGTCAAGCCTCGGAGAATAGTTCAGCTCGGCACAAATGGAGAAGATAAAATATCCCTCACAATCTTCGTCTTGCGGCGTAATATCGTCATATAATCTACCCACAACGGTGCTAATACTCTGAACCAGCCGCGAGTCGAGCCCGTTCGGAAGAGTCATGGGTTGCTGTGGGCAGGACTTGCCAAACTCTTGAACGTAATAGAGGCCCTCATATCGCGGGAGGGGCTCTGGTAGGCGCAAACGCCGGTCACCAATCCTGTGCACGGTTA
>QLOS01008714.1:0-11885 GCA_003313725.1 Russula sp. MG48
GGTACAATTCCAGCGCTCACGAAGCCTATCACATCCTGGAGGAAGTCCCTTACATTATGCCGCCCTGTATGGCTTGCGCGACGTAGCGGAGTTCCTTATTATCGAACGCTCCCAGGATGTGAATGCAAGGAGTGGCTCTCGCAAGCAGACTCCATTGTCTGCTGCATCCGACAAAGGATATCTTGACGTCATACGACTTTTACTAGAGCACCATGCCGACCCTAATGTCAGGGACGACAGTTACAAGACTCCGTTACACGGGGTGTCGCAACGTGGAGATGTGGAAATTACTCGGTCCTTGCTCGAGTATGGCGCGGATGCGAATGCACGAGGGATCGGCAACTTGACTGCATTGCATTTGGCATTGCAAGGGGGACATCTAGACGTTGTGCGACTCCTCCTTGAGCATGGTGCAGATGCGAACATACGGGACCATGCTAACAAGACTCCGTTACATCAGGCGGCGCGAGAAGGACATGTGGACGTTGCGCAAGTCCTTCTCGGCCACGGCGCGGATGCAAATTCCTGGGACCGTAGCAACTGGACTCCCTTGCATTGGGCGTCGCAAGGGGGACACGTGCAAGTGGTGAGGGTCCTTTTCGAGCACGGCGCCAATGCAAATGCATTGGCGGTCGGTAACACGACCCCATTGCATTGGGCTTCACAAGAGGGACATCTGGAAACTGTCCAATTCCTTCTTGACCATGGCACGGATGCTAACTCGCGGGACTGCGATGATCACACTCCACTGCAGTGGGCATCGCGACATGGACACCTAGATGTTGCTCAAGTCCTTTCCGAGCGCAGCGTAGATGCGAATACTCGACAGGACCATATCTCTGCATCACTGATTTCTGCAGCGCGGGGAGGACACGTGGACGTTGCTCTATTCTTCCTCGAACTCGGCGCAGATATAAGCGCACGGGACAAGACTAAGTCCACCGCGTTGCATTTGGCGTCGCAGCACGGACATCTTGAGGTTGTTCGTGTCCTCCTTGAGCACGGTGCAGATGCAACTGCCCGAAAAGAGGGAAACTCCACTCCATTACATCTCGCGTCAGAAGGAGGATACCTGGAGTTAGTTCGGGTCCTTCTCAACCATGGTGCAGACCCCAACGCTTGGAACGACGATAAATGCACTCCATTATATGCGGCATCGCAAGAAGGACATCTAGGAGTTGCAAGGTTCCTTCTCGAGCACGGCGCTGATCCAAATGCCCGGGGCGGCAATAACCGGACTCTACTGCATCATGTGTTTGAACACGCACTGCTTGAGGTAGCTCAGTTGCTTCCCGAAGTCGATGCAGATGCGAATGCCCAGGACAATGATGCCTGGACCCCACTGCATCCCGCGCTGCAGGACGAAAACCTGTCAGTTGCCCGGGCCCTTCTTGAGCACGGCGCAGACGTGGATGCACTAAACGATCACCACAAGACTCCATTATTCGGCGTGTCGCAAATAGGATGTTTAGAAGCAGTTCAGGTCCTTCTAGAGTACGGCGCGGATGTGAATGCTCAGGACATCGATAATGCGACTCCACTTCATGCTGCATCACTTGGTGGACACCGCAAAGTTGCTCAGGTCCTTCTCGAGCATGGCGCAGATAAGGATGCCAAGACGATCGAAAAGGCGACCCCATTGCATTTGGCCTCGCAATTTGGATATTTGGATGTTGCTCAAGTCCTTCTCGAGTACGGGGCAGATGTGAATGTCCAGGACGACAAAAACCAGACTCCTTTGCATCTGGCATCTCGATTAGGACTTGTTGAGCTTGTACAGCTGCTGCTAGAGTGCGACGCGGATATCCATGTACTGAACCACGAAGGGTGGACCCCCTTTCAGGAAGCGTCAGTGGCAGAACACCACGATGTTATGCAGGTATTGTCATTGCACGGAGCCGAGGAGGATAGCGCGTAAGTTGGAACGATTACTGTATAGACTCGGGAGTCGGTTTACGAGTAGTTGAATTTCACACTTATTACGTTTCCTCGACACGATACAGGACAATGCGTAGAGGATTAACGACCCAATTACGTCCAGCCTTGATATCAACATTGTACGCCTATCTTTAGCCAACCTCGAGGAAAGAGCGGTTAGTTGAGAAGTGTAGCGAGCACCGATAGGCGAAAGCAAAGGCGTCTGCATAAAGATTCTAGGAGAAAGGACAGCATACCCCGGATCCGTACTGGGAGTAGTCTGCCCAAACCTCGGCACTCTACCCTTAAGACGGTGCTAATTATGATTCAACATACACACCATGTCAAGAAAACATTATCTTCCGCTGTCATGTGCCCACAGCCGGTAGAGCAGCCTGAGCTTGCTCACTTTTAGTCCCTGACAGTACGGACTGGTACGCCAGAAACCGTTTACATGATTGATATGATAAGTTTTCGCGACTCACGCACTGTGAATTGAGCACACGAGTCAACCCAGAGGATTGTCGAGAATGCCGAGCACACACCCCATTGGGGTCAGAGTATATTATCATATGACATCATGGTATATCTTGCCTATATCCAAATGTAGATGAGAAGGATGAAACACGATCCCGAGGCTGCAAAAGATATACCTTAACAGGCAATAAGGTTGACTTAGATGGTTCAAGGTACGATGAGCATCGTTCGGTCGATTCGCAAAAAAAAAAAAACAATCATTGACACGCACTTGACTTGATGACGGACAACGCACAGCCACAGACAAACGCTGCAGAGACGTTCAGCGTCAGTGGTGAATACCTACAACCGACAGCTACGGTGCAGCTAGAGCACCCTCAGCCTTTGACGCACCCCATTCCAGAACCTGCCCCTGCAGACGACGATGGGGCATCGAGGCACCATGATGCCAACGTTGCTGCACACGAACAACCCCAAGCGCATAGGCAACACGTAATATACGCTCCCGCTCCACACGTACCTCGGCGCGCAAACTCCCACGAGCCACGCCGACGCTCCCTTCTTCCTAGACGCTTCGATGAATATCCCTCGCTAGCGCTTTCCGGCGCTGAGCACCTCGGCCGCATCCCCAGTAGTGCGCATTCCTTGCCGCTGCCGCGACCTCGTTCGCGCGAACATGGCCCCATCGACGACGACCAGGGTCAACGCCCACACTCGATGCCCGATACGACGAGTTGGATTGTGCCCGAGAAAAAGCGCCAGGTGCGGATGGATGGATGATCCTCTCTTTGTTTTGCTGATGTACAGTACATACTGCCCGCATATGCGCGTTGTTGTTGTTTTCCCATTCTGGGTGTGCAGCGCCGTGAGATGACCATTGGTGAGAGGCTCCAGCCGACAATCGACGCTGCCACCGAGGAGAGAGACAAGGCTGTAAAACGAGGTGCGCAGACCCCGTATACATACCATGTCCACCGCCTCGCCTGACAGTCTTCCCGCTGACCACGTGCGCATACATGTACAGCTAAGATGACCGGCTACTCGCTCAATGTGGCCATTGCCATTCAGGTCATCCTCGGAGCGCTCACGACCGGCCTCGGCGCCGCCCTCTCGGGAAAATCCGTACGTGCGACTTCCGCTTAGACTCCGGCGGGGCTGAGCAGTGCTAACCCGCACCGAGCTATAGTCGTCCATAGCAATATCGATCCTCGGCGGCGCCTCGACTCTCGCTGCCTCATACCTCGCGCGCACCCGCGGCTCCAACGAGCCCGAGTTCTCGCTGCTGCGCGCCAAGGCGCTCAACCAGTTCCTACGCGAGATCCACGCGTTCAAGCTCGACCACGGGCACGAGGTCGGCCACGCGTTCGACGAGCGCGTCGACGGGTTCCGCTTTGGGCTCGAGAACATGCTTGGCAACCCGGCCGCGAGCGTTGCGGTGACGGACGAGACGGCTGTGGGGCCGCGGAGGGATGGGCCGGGTCTGGGCACATTTGGGCCGGCGGGGCTTGGTGTCGGCGGTGGCGTGGGCGTGGGCGTGGGCATCGGTCCTGGCGTGGGCATCCCTGTTTCCCCACAGCAGCAACAGCAGCAACATCCGGCGGGAAAGGCGCAAGGCATGATGAGTCCTACGTTTGGTATCGACGCGCCCCCGCTCACCCTTATGGGGGCACCGCAAAACCGAGGCGTAAGTGAAAAGGCGTCCTTGGCCCACTCTATGGTCTAGCCATGCCATCCTAGGCCCGAGAAACTCCGGGTGCTGGACGCGTACTGTACCTGGTTAGCGTTCTTTCTCTTGGGACATGACATGAGGACATTGTCGTATAATAGATGGATCGTATTGTTGCCCGGGTCGCCGAGTACTGGTATTGTTAGTAATAATCAGATCTGGTAACACATTGTTCTCGTGCCTTGATCGGGCTAGCAAGCACTGGCAGATCTCGTCCCGTACGAAGTTTGCGGATTGGTGGGAACTCGGCAGCGCAGGAACGTTCAAACCCACCCCAGGGCCTGATCTCTTTTTCACCCCCCGGTTCGATGATGGCACCGGGTGCCTGGGATTGGTGTAGCCGCGGGAATTGACGTTCTCGAGCGAGTTAACTGCATAGATAATTGGGCTTTTCTTTTTTTTACAGAAAAATAAAGAAAAAAAAAAGGAAACCATTAGTAACGGTTGAATTCTACTACTGTATGTTCCGAGACGAGGGCGCAAACAGGCACGAAAGACTCCGAGATCAGGACAGTGGTGAATAAGGAAAGTTCCTTGCAGAGTGATCGCCGTGTGGACGCGTCGCGCTTCGTGTCATGGTGGAAGAGGCCTAGGGCAACTTGGTCGTGGACCTCGAACACGGCGCTCGTTAGCCGATCTGCCACTCTAGAGTCTAGACCCGACTAGATTAGAACCGACCGGCAATTTCCCGTCTGTTCGTCAACGAGCGCCTTTCATTTTGACGAGGCGATCAGGGTGTCAGAAGCGTACACATGCCTCATTCGACGAACACACCCGGCCGTTCTCCTTCGATAGGTCACGTGAACTTGAAAAACTTCAATTGCTCTGCCCGAAGACTCGACGTTATTGACCACCGAAGCGGTCCTCCTGGTCAATCCAGGGACAATGCTGAGCGTGCGCGGGTCAGGTTAGAAATGACATGCGAGCATCAGCATAACGGCGAGCGAGGCGCGCGAGAGAGGCTCGGAGGGTGCCTCCCCAAGATAGGGTAAATACGGCGTCCGTGGGGAGTGCGGGACCACCGGCACTCACAGAACGGATCAACCTTTTACTAGGTTATGGCGTAACCCAAGGGTGAGTTTGTGTCCCTCGATGGGGGTTACGGCATCTCCGGAATGGTTTCGGAAAAAGGGGGGAAGAAACTGAGAGACATCGAGCAGCAGCGTCTGACGTGAGAAATCATGCCACGGAGATACTGTAAGGGGTATCATAGGTAAAGGAAGCTCGGATTACGGTGCCCTGGGCCTTAATGCTTAAAGGCCGTGACGCGCTATTGTCCTGCTTATGGGTGATGAGAGGCCCGCCCGCGGGCCACGCTACCCCCGCAAAATAGAAAAGCCAGCGCCCGAAAGGATTCTACAGAAGCCGTGTTCCGAGGTACTCCCGTAGCGAACCTGACCACATACACCAGGGGACACCGTGAAATATGAAACCCTGTAGAAAGGTGAGCAATACAGTATTGATGAGCGTCAGGAGAAAGAAAAGGAGTCTTTTACAGTAATCTGAATCCGACTCAAACCCGGCGGTAGATGGGACAGCCTGTGGGAAAATAGAAAACTTGAAGGAACAGTGGGAAAGACTCGGAGCTGGCTGTCAAAAAAAAGTTAGAATCGCCGAAAAAAAACTTCTTGTACAGTACATGCGTAGAACAGGACGCAGCAGAGAACTCCAAGGCGAAGCAAAAGCGTTCCCCACTTCCATAATACAGCCGAGCCGTTATTGCGACGGGGGGGGGGTACCCCCAGCAAGTGGTCGTTAACCAGTGCCGGTGGTCAGATCCGAGTCCACTGTAATGACGTGGGATCATGCCGGTGTGCGATTTCCGAGTCCGACGTCTTCTCCATATGGAAGAAAGGTAACTTATTAGGGTCAATGAACTTGAAACGGCATTTACGATCCTTTACTGCGCTGCTGAGTATAGCCCGACAAGAAAAAAATATTAATCCTCCACGTACTGGAGAGGGAAAAGTGAAATGAATAATGAATTCCCGTTGCCAGCTGAAATTCTCGAACCTCGAATAGGAAACTGCGAACATCGAGCTCTGAGCTGCCTGGTGACGGCACAGGCCGCACGGCGCCACAATTCGATTATGTTAGTGTCTTGTCAAATGATTGCGCCCTGTGATGTATTATGACTATTAATTATCGCGGTAAGTGCAATGAAATTCATGAAAACTTGAAGGGTATTGCAGTACATTCACACTAGTGGAGTGACTAGAAAAATTCCTGCAACGAAACATACCATGCTATAGTGTATCCATCAAGTCAGATTCAGTTGCAGATAGCCTAGATGGGGGAGGGGGAGGAGGCAAAAAGTTGTCCAAAAGCTACTACCTCTGTCACACCAAAGCCCAGATCCTAGAGTTCTAGCATAGCTTTCAAGTTCCCCTAACTCTTGATGGGACCTGGAAAGGCACGGGTGCCATATACATTGGCGTTGTTGAGCATGCCGGATAATCAGACTCCGCAACACAACATATGATGAGTCACCGTTATACTGTAATCATCTGGAAAATTGCATCACTTATCCAACCATCATGATTTCACGAGGCATTTCACGTTCACGAGGCCTCCGCTCGGTCATTGTCCGGTGCTGATTCCCGTCGCTCAAAAACCCATAAAAGTCGGTTTCGTGTAGCCCGTATGCTACTCTGTTAGTGTGCCAAGTATTGTACAAGTAGAGTTACTTGTTGAGCTACAGTCAAGGCCTGAGTAAAACTTTTGTAGTATTTACCCCTACGACCATAGTACACCTCTCGGTCCTCTCGGAGGCAAAAGGGCTGATTTAGCCCAAACTTTATCGATTCCTTCTGATCCAATAACTGCGTTTAACTCGGTAACGCAAGAACAGGCTTGAAGGTTCACGGCATCTCACTGGTCCCATGAAAGAGGCGCTTAGCCTCACCGTCGCGAATGCTGAATTATTCCTTAAGCGTAGTGACAGACCCCGCAGGGAAGCAAGGCGAGATAAATTCAGCTAACATCAGCATCCAGGGGTATGCGTCAGATGAGTAACTGCTACGTTACAAGCGCTCGCGGACATGGGCTCGACATACGGAACAAAGAAAGCTCCTGTCGCTCAGAGTGGTTAGGCATTGTTCATCTAGCGCTCCGCCGCGGAGAAGTGCCCGGTTATTGCCGTTTCAAAGGGAAGGGCAACGCCTTCCATTTCGCCCAACCAAAAGGAGAGGGTTCTCTGCTAGCGCAGAACGAAGGGGGTTCAAAATCAATTTTGGCATACAGCTAAGGAGCGAGGAGGTGTAGGTATTAGTTAATGAAGGGCGGAAACGATCAAGAACAAACAAATTTAAAAGTAGGAGTAACGAATGAGAATGAGACGGTAGGTTGTCGACAGTGGAGTATCGATGGGACTCTGAAGGATATGTGGGTATGATTATAAAGATAAAGAGTGTGCACGGGAAACCACATAGTAAACAAGACATCAATAATCACTCCAAACTCTATACCGTGAGTCCCAACTTGGCGTTCGTAGCGCTCACGGATATTTCCTGTTGCAAGTCCGAGTCTTCAGCGAACTCCTGCGAACGTAAATATTGTACTCACTCATTTCTACCTGACCCTGTACTGGGACTCATGCCACCCAGCACCTTGGCTTGGCCGCTGTTGGTGCCTTCCTCTGACACAATCGTGACGCTAATTGGGCGGTTCCCAAGTATATTCTCCAAGCCAAGGCGGAAGCCATTGATCGTCTTTTCCCACTTGTGCCCTGACTCATCCCCGTGGTCCAGGATGAAATCCTTGATCTCACGGTCAAAATGATGGAGCGCCTTTGCACGAAGCAGTGAAGTTTCCGGCTCATTCGAGCCCCGTACCCTCGCCAGGTAAGACGCCATAATCGTTGACCCACCACCGAGAATTGAAATCCCAATAGATGTCTAGCAAAGATGTCAGGTAGATCACGACGCAGGGTAACGTGAATGCCACGTACATTTTTACCGCTCGATGCAGCACCGATAGCGGTGGTAAGCGAACCAAACAATATTTGTAGACCAATAGCAATGTTCAACTTCCAGCCCGTCCATTTTGCTGTATAAAGATGCACGAAGGTCGATAGAAGACTCACTGCGCATATAATAACCTCTCACCTTGGCGCTCAGATTCCTTCAACGCACCCGTTGCTGATTGTTCGGTTTTTGCCAGCCGGGCCGCGACCGTGGCGGTCTTTTCACGATTCTGCAGGGAGAGATCCTGGCTGAAGAGTTAGCCCGCCACGAGGGTAGATAAATGACATCAGGGAACGCACAGAACCCATGCCCCATGTCGTTTCACTGTTAGCGTAGGGCATCCCCGGACGGTAATACACGCTTGCAGGGAGCACTGGCATGTAATGCGGCGACAAAGGAGCGTCGAGTGGCGCCTGGTATGGCCGCGGAGCACGTGCAGCTTCACGTGGGGGTGTAGATGTGTGGCTGCTGCCATGAGACCAGGCAGAGTTAGAAGGTGGAGAGGTTGGTCCCGGCCCACGTTGTGGTGATTCTACGGGTACAGGCCACGGTGCATTCATAAAGTGTCCTTGAGGTGGCTCGGAGGCAGACCGAGATGCTTGGGTAACGTGAGGAGTCAAGGGTTGCTCAAGAAGAGAATGCGTGGTCTTTACTGCACCCCCAAAGGCAGCTGCCGTGGGTGCACCATCTAAGTTTTCTCGAGGGGCAGGAGGTGACATCAGCCGAGAGAGAGCGGTGTCTGTTACACCCAGCGGGGTAATTGACGCGGGTGCATCTGATGGGTTCCCCTGTTGTGCAGAGGACGGGCTGAGAATGGAAATCAGGGTTTTAACATCGTCCAGTGTAAAGGTTTGCGTGGGTACATCCGCTAAGCTATCTTGAGAAGAGGACGACTGTGGTAGGGGAGAAAGAAGAGATGGTGCTGCGGCCAGCGGAGTGGTTGGTGGGGGCGCCGTAGGGGGGGATTCTGTGGGAGGCTCGGGCCCGTTGGACTGTGATGTACTCATGGGGAGCAAGAGCAGGAGAAAGAGATGGCCAGGTCATGTTTGCCCTGCAGCGCAATTAAAAGCAACGGCTTGATGTCAAAATAGACAGCAGTAATGGAACCACAAACAACAGAACCTGATCGAGGACACTTGTGCCTGACGTGTGCTGTACCAGTCCTACATCACACTATACTGTACTGTAACATATCTTGACTTTAGAGCGCCGGGTACTAGTATGCTTGCCCGCCGGTGTGGGCTGGGAGTTCTGACTAATCAGTCAGAGTCATTCGCGCCAATCCCTGGACACAATCCGACACATCGTGCGCATCAGTGTGCGAAGCTGAGCAATGGCTTCGGATAGAAACTTGTCGCGGATGTCGACCATCCACCACGTCACATAGCGGCATCACGGGTGGCTGTGAGCGAGGGGATGTGGGGAGCGCTAAAGCGAGCAGCCAGACCGACCCTGATATTCGGGATTATTCTGTTTCCGAACTGGCACCTGAAGATCGATCTAGGAAACTGTTGCTTGCGTGGGAGCCAAAGGCCGATGCGACCGGTTTGTCGTGTATTAAGGCACCTGCCGTAACTAACTTACGTAATTGTGGAAATTTGGGTATGGCTTACAGTATTATCGTTTTCAATCACAGTACTGTACCATCAAAATCGATAAGTCCCATTATGAGAGGTTTATAACTCAGTTTAAACCCAATACTATAATAATAATAATTACAACCAAAATTAACTGATTATAATATTTTGTTAGGCCCTTTCTCTGATTTCGGGATGTAAATGCCATGGGCTCGAGACCACGCACAGGGCTCATGTTGAATTCGAGTCGTGCTGGGAAGGAGCTTCAGCCCCTTGGCACCTCAAGTCTTTACAGCTGATTCCAAAGCAATAGACCAGAATCCATTCTACTCTGCTCAGGAATGCTGTTTACTTGTGGCGTTGGTACAAACAACCTATACCAAACATGGTAAACACCGTAAGACACGGGGTTGCGGGACTCGAACTTAGTGCTTGTGTGGTGCTCCGAGTTGTCAGTCTCTGTGGTATTATGGTTGGCAACCGGCGACACATCCCTCGCTCAATCAAAGAGCATATGGTCATTCTATCTGCCTACATGGACTCTCGCAAGGTTGCTGAAGTCTGTGATGTCAGCCACCGCACTGTTAATCGAGTGAAACGTCTTTCGTTGGACACAGGATCTGTTGTACGTGAGCTTTTGCAACCTGGACGGCCTCGAACATTGAGCTCTCTAGATGCCATGGTAAGTGCTGTTTATATCTACCAATACATACTCTGACACTGTCTAGTTTCTTGAAAGCTGCATCGAATGCACCCCAGACATGTACCTATCGGAACTCAAGCAGGAACTATGGGAGGTTGCCGGAGTTGTGGCATCTGAGAGCATAATTCTTCGAACGTTGCGAAGGCGAGGACTTACAAGAAAGAAGGTAAGTTTTACATCATAGCTACTAGTATTGACAATGACCACCATATCTCACAGATGACCCGACCTGCAATAGAGCGGAATGAAGATCGCCGTGATGAATACCAGGTCACCGTGGCTGAAAACTATCTACCAGAACAGCTTGTCTTTGTTGACGAAGCTGGCTGCAATCGCAATGCCACCAAGCGAGGATATGGATGGGCACCGATTGGTTCCCGTGCACGTCGGCACGACTACTTTGTTCGGGGCAAAAGGTAATACTTAGATTTGCTAAAAATGATGCTGATATTACTTTCTAGGTACTCGATACTTCCTGCGCTCTCGCTCGATGGTATACTCCATCTCGATGTCCAAAACGCATCGTTCACAGCAGCGACCTTCTACCATTTCATCGATGGACTCCTCGACAACATGAATCCATTCCCATTACGCAATTCAGTCATAGTAATGGACAATGCAAGTATACACCACGCTGTCGAAGTACGGAACCTCATTGAAGGCCGGTGAGTCTTGTTTACGTTCTTAGTGATGATAGCCGCATACTCATCTCTTATTAGTGGCATGCGGCTTCTGTATCTACCCCCCTACTCCCCTGACTTCAACCCCATCGAGGAGGCATTTTCTGCTATCAAAGCCTGGATCCGTTCTAATCGAGATTATGTACGTGGTGAGCTGCTGGGTGAGGCGACTTGTGACCCCTATGAGATGCTATGGGAGGCCGTTTTCGGTGTTGTGACACCTGACAAAGCTCACAGTTGGTTCAAAGACTGTGGTTACTTGTAGTTACATGAAATGATTATGCTTCTATGTGCAAAAAGTAGTATAAGGCAAGGCATGCCGGTGCGCTTGGAGCCTCGGACTGAGACACCTCGGAGCGCCCACCTCGGAGCGCCCATGACACGGATCTAGAGTCCAAGTTATCGTCTTCAACTCTCACTATTGCGCTACACAATCTGTTGGACTCGCATGTGTGCCACGTCGCTTTAGTAACATTTGGATATTTAATAGTAAAAAGACAATATTATCACTACTTCTACTTGAGACTGCACAGCTCAGTCTTTGGTGTGACCCTTACCCTTCGCACGACGTGTTAGCCTCTTTGCATGGTCCACAAAATCGTGGACTGCCCCAACTGGCATCCCTACTACGCTGGAGAAGAACTCGGTGTTGATATTGAGGACGCTATTTGCATACACAATACCATGGCTGACAAGCGCTTCTTCAAAGCGAGGGTAGTTGATCAGCGGCATGACTACATGGAGGTCCGCGAGGACCTTGTTGATAGGCGGGTAGCATATCAGCTCACTTTCGTCCGAGTCACTATGTGCATCAGTTTTTCCTCAAAATTCTTGTGGGGT
>QLOS01008721.1:0-11522 GCA_003313725.1 Russula sp. MG48
GCGGCACCGTGTCCCTGTCTTATGTGGTGTTGGAGCACTGGCCATGCTGTTCTTTGCACATTTCCATATCCTTGGTATACCAGTCCCAAACTTTGCCCCTGATTTTGATAGCCCTGGGGCTGGACAGTATGGGATTCGTGAGTGGTACTTGTACCATGTCTTCTACCCTGCCCAGAAGTCCCCACAGCACCAGATGACATATGAGAGTAAGTCACCTCAGGTTGTTCTCTGCCAACCTTACTGATAAATGTGATGACCCAGACCATCGGGAAAGGGTTAATGTGATCCACAGTGCTGTGGGTGTCTGCCTGTCAAAATCCACCCATGCTGCCCGCTCTTTTACAGCCCAAACTGCTCGTCAAAATGGTGCCAGCATTGATGGGACAAAGGCACTTGGAGGCTGGAGTGAGAATGGCTCCTTTCGGCCCTGCTATGATCGGGCACTGCCCCTTGAAGCACTGCTTGGAGCTGCAACCTTCAATGCTCGAAAGCCAGAAAGCTATTTTCTCCCACGTAACCTTCTTGGTGAGCCCTTTTCACACAGCTCACCTTCTGGGACCTCACCTTTGATCCTCTGTAGACCCACCTCAGGAGCTTCTTCAACAGGTATTCCCATGGATTGAGCAAGAGCAGGCAGCCCTTGAGGCACGCTCTGCAGCTGATCTGAATGCACGTGACTTTGCACTGAAGCACTTCCTCTGCCTCCTTCAATGGCTTCGTCGTGTGCTGCTACAGGATGCTGCTGTCCTCTCCACATCTCACCACAGACTTCCCATCTTCAGTTTTGCACCCTTCAACACACCAGCCTTCCACATGTTTGCTGAGAATTCAGCTGCTGTGATGGCACAGGCAGAGGAGGATGCCCGACTTGCCCTTCACAACCTCCCAGAAAATGTTGCTCACAGTTTCAGAGGCATGATTGCAGCTGTGACATTGGAGCAGCAACGTGTCTTTGCTGCACAGAACCGTGAGATTGCTCGTCTGACTGAATCTGTCAATCAACTGGTGGGGATAGCACAGATGGAGAGGGGCTCCAAGAGGCACTGGCACCAGAAAGCTCAACAAGGTTTGGCTTTGTGCTCATACCCAAGTCTCTTCTTTTTGATTCCCATGTGCAGGTGTTGTGTTGCCATCAGCTCCTCCCCCAAGCACCAGCCTGGATTCTTGCACATCTATCCTACCATCATATGTGGTGCCAGGGCCATCACCTTCACCCACACCAGCACCATCTTTGACCCCTTTGGATGTCCCCAGCTCACCTGCAGATCTCACTCCTGCTGAGCCAGCCATGGCACCCTCCCCTTCCCCAGCCATGTCTCTACCAGACCCTCCTCTCACCAAGCACATCGCAGATTGCCAGCAGAAAGCCTGGCAGGCACTCATCCAGGTGCATGGAGAACCCCAGCTACGAAAGCACCCTGCATGGGACTGGACTGGTGATAACTGGCTCCCTCATTACAACTATCAGCCAGTCAATCAGATATCAGAGATATGGGATGAGTGGAGCACAGGTTTGAATGGCTTTTTGTCAACAAGGGAGCTTGAAGAGGGATGGGGAGCAAAGTGGAGGAGGAACAACCCTGGTCTCAAGACAGAGAATGGCCGGCGCAAAAAGGTGGTCCAACTCATAGAGGACCTGTCAAGGAAGCCAGGGTGGAGTACCAAGCTTGCACTCCGTTTCCTGCAGGACAGGTATGAGGGTACCTTCAAGAGCCCTCGCAAGTTCTGTGAGTATCTACAGGCAAAGAAAAATGTTGGTTATCATGAGGTTCTTGCTGCTGCCGACACATACCCATAGTCATGTCATAATAAAAATTGGTCAAGCTGTTCATACAAGCATCAGCAAATTGGTGCATAACAGGTCCAGACTGTGTGCGGTCGATCGAGAGACCAGTTCAGTGTGAGAAGGTGGACCAATGGGTGCATGCCCCTGACAGCATCCCCAAGATCTTCACAGCACCTGTGGTGGGAGCCTGGCTGCAGCTGGAGCATGCGGCGTTGCCCATGTGGCCGAGGTGTCATGCACTGTCAAGGTGGGCAGCATCAGCATAGGTGGATAGTGTTGAAGTGAACAGAGTGCGTACCTCAGTGAATGTCATCATCCAAACTGGGTGAAGGATCCCGATGAGAGGATGCGCTTCTGTGCCATAACCTGACGGAGGATTCAGTCATTGTGAATGTCAAGTTAATGTTAATAAGAGAGACTGGTTGGTTTGGAGGGTTACTACCTATCATCAGAACAAGTCACGCATCGGTACTTGTCATCGCTGACGATCTGCTTACGCCCGCTCTTGGACTTTGATGGCCGGCCCTCCTCGCGATCCTCCTCCATCGGCGTCAGGGCGTCGTCCAGACCACCGGCACCGACACCGGCGCCGCCAGAGCGGACAGCGAAATGGCGGCGCCTGGGAGCCCCGAGTTGGCCACATGCCGCACACATGCGACATAAAAGACCTTCTCCATCTCGACGGCGTCGACGTAGACCCACGAGCCTTCTTGGTTGTACGTCCGCACGTTGGCGAACATGAGCCGCACGTCGTCATGGAAGGCTGTCACGGTCTTGTACTGGTGCGAGTTGATCCGCTTGTGTATGTGTGAGAGCGCAATGGGCAACGGGATGATGTGACAGTGGTCCGGGTATTCGCACTTGTCAGGCAGCTCACGGAACAGATCGCACCATTTACGGCCGTTTTCGTCGGTGCAGTTCGTAGTCGCCTTGTAGCACTCGTTGAAAGCCTTTTTCATGCGCTCCTTGGCAGCCGTCGGCAGCTCAAGGGTCTTGAGTTTCCATCGTTTCTGTGGCACAATGTCAAGCAAAATTTCCGTGATCGAAGACAACCCAACATACCAAATTGCGGTCGTCCTCATCATATGGGACCAACAGTGAGATAACTTAGGGGCAGACGCACATACGAATCGCCACCTGGAAAGGAGTGGGGACATAGTCCAAGACGCACACAATAAACTGGCAAGTCCCACAAGCTCACATTGCCTCACAAAAAAGGAGAATGGATCAATGGTAGTGTGAATTGCCAACGAGCATGGGTGAAAAGGGGTTGAATGTAGTGAGCCCTTAGTGCGCGAAGAAAAGGGAGCGTCATGTTTTATTACATACATACATGGGCTGGTTTGCTGCAAGATGGTGGAGAGCCAGCGAATAACAACCGAGAGAAAAGAACTGAAACAGGGAGAAGATATCCATGTAGAGGAAGCGAGACGAGATTGGAAAGAAAAAAGAGGGGACACCAGATGACGACTCGGCGCGATAACCAGACAGCGCGCGTCTATAAAATGTGAGGGGCGAGGTCAGGGAAAGCATGATGACGTTGGGCGCACGGTTACGAATCGAGGCTGAGTGAGAGAGGGGTCATCGGAACGCGTTCGTGGTGTCAAACGATGTTGGTCGAATCAAGGAAAAGAGGGCATACCTCTGCTTGCCATCGTCACATCACCATCCGTGGCCTCCTTATCATCCATGGTATCCTCCCTCCTTACCCTGTGCGAGCAGGGGCTCGCGGCGGTGACATAGGGCGGCGGTTGGGCGTGAGGCGTGCTGCTGTCTCAGGGGCCGTCGTTACAACTCACAACATGTCCATAACCTAAAAATAAACGAAAAGAGTTGGTTGGTTGAAAGAATTAAGAAAGAAGCATACAAAAGACTTAGCTAGGGCCAGGACGATGCTAGACGACGTTGGGGCCTGATTGTGTGCAATGTCGCTCGTTTGCAGCCTCGGGTGTCATTCTCCAGTGCTGTGGCAGGCATGAGGGTCAGGGCTGTGAGTGTGTTGCCAAAGGCTCGTTCTCCCGGGTCCTTGTTGTCGTTGGGATGGGTAGTATGTAGAGCGTTGGGCTGACTTGGGAAAAAAAAAACGGGCGTGTTCAAGTGCGCGACATGTAACGTGAGGGACAAATGCGGCACGTTGCGCGACACTGGTACTCACCCTTCAGGCATGAACTCACGTTGAACAGGGTCCATCACGAACATTCTGTGTTTGTTTTAACTCTGTTTTCAGGGTCATTGAAAAAGCACCTGGTGTACACTAGCCCTGTCATTATCATAGCTATGATGATCGCGGCACCTTGGGCTCAGCATCGGCGCGGGCAGCAATAATAATGGCAGACGGGGCAATGCTAACTGCACGAATCACAGCGCACGTGCATGTTTTCCCGTCTGCAAGTTGAACATGTTGAACTGACATCACACGAGCACAGCTCATCCTTCACGCCGACATAGTCTTCAACCAAACCTATGCCAACGCACCACGAGCCTTTCTGCTCACACCCATCTCACCCCACCACACGCGCTACTCGTCGCTCACAGGGGCGCCGACGGCACTGTAGCGCTCTCTGTCCCAACGCACGAATATTTCCAGTCCTCAGGTTGGACGGCGCCCCATGCCCGCAGGTGCGTCCTCTCCTTCCTCCTCTTCACCCATCTCCGCCTCCACCAACGCCACCCCGTCCGCCCCCGCCCCACGCCGCGCGCGCATTGGCAGCGGCGCAGAAGAGGCGGAGAGCGTGCGCACGGGGAGTGGCTTCTGGGCCACGGGGCACGACAGCAGCCACGGGCCTCCCTGCAGGCAGACGACTCGGACAGCACCGAGATCGCGGCGGGCTTGAGCAATGACGGGTCGGCGCGGCACGCGGGAGCAGCAGGATGACCAACTTTGCTCCACCAAGCTGCAGTGAGTGCGGAATCACGCATGAGCCCTGCGTCCTCGAACATCTCAGTATCCCACACCAGCGCATCCCCCTCCCCTACAAGTACGTTTAATGCTTGTTTTTTTGTTATGTGGTAGTCAACAATCACAGCACGGACGGTGGACAGCATAATGAATCACCAAGGACGCGCCGACCCCAAGGAACGACAGCCACAATGCGCCGACACGAGCTCGGGAGGTGCTTGAAGGTATGTCTTTTTTTCTGATCAACTTTTATTGTACTTAAATCATTTGATCATCAAAACTTTGTGCGACTGAGGATGGCCGTTTGGTCTAGATGGGTTCGTTCGAATGGAGTTTCATTTGTGTGTCTCTGCTGTCGTTTATTGTGCCGCTGCCGTTGGGGTCTAATCACACTATCACAGCGAAGTCATGGCACAGCAGATGTCCGTCGAAGGACCATCCGGGTGACAATCATCGACTCCCGCCGCTCTCGTTGCGCCGCAGTTCCCACCGTTTCCACCGCCGACTGGGCCGCCACTGAACTGGCGTGGTTCACTCCCGGGTGACAGTGCCGGTATTCGCCAACCGTGTAGGAAGTTGGCACGATCGTGCGCCCGGGGAGACACGCGTTCGCCTTGACCTCACGCAGGAACGGCGATGACAGCACCAACAGCACCAGGGGGCAGGACTGACAACAATGCGACAGCCCCTCAAGGACACCCCCACAGCCCCAACCGTGACAACCACGACCCCTACGATGCGCCGGTAAGTTTTCGTTCTTTTTTTATCAATTTTTATTGTACTTAGATCATCTAATCTACAGGAACGGGGATGACAACGACACGGCTCACGACGCCGACAACGAAGACAACGGGACGGCGATCGATGACGGCGCAGGAGCCCCCTCATTTAGGAGTTCATTCACTGGATGTATTGTACTTGTTCTTGGTTAGTTTTGTGCCATTCAAGGGCAAAGGATGGAACGAAGGGATTGCAAGTAGTTTTGAAATAGGTTCATAAAATCCTTTCGTTCGTGAATAAAAGGAATGGATGGAATGAAGGGGTTGAAATACTTTTATACAACCCTTTCCTTCGTGAACGGATGGAATGAAGGGATTGAAAGACTTTTGTTAAATCCATCTGAAAGGACGGAATGAACTCGAAGGGATTGAAAGCCTTTTATAAAAACCTTCCCTTCATGAACGGATGGACTGAAGGGATTGAAAGGCTTTTGTTAAGTCCTTCTGAAAGGACGGAATGAACTCGAAGGGATTGAAAGCCTTTTATAAAATCCTTCCCTTCATGAACGGATGGACTGAAGGGATCAAAGATCTGCAGAGGCGCAGGTACTTCCGCGGTGTTATCATGGTCACAGGGCATTGGACTTCAAGCACCGTGGCCGTGCCCATTCATCTTGATAGCTCTCTATGAGCGGGCTTGAACGATCAAGCTCCACCCTTCTATCCTTGCTCTCTGATAGTTTAGCCTTTACACATTTGTCTACAAAGCATCTTCTCTACTCCGGCAATACATCCTGCAGGCTCCTGCTTGCTTTCAGTCTGACGAGCTTATCGATAAATAAGGTTGAGTGGCACCGTCGCCCGGGCCATCTTAGCCTTAGTCCCAACATCGTCTCGGTTCTGGATGTTGACCAAGCGACTGTCTAATTCTTCCTGACCCACGAAATACCGGAGGGAACGAATACGTGAGTAAGTCCATAGAGACAAAGGGTGCGAAAATAGCGTTTAAGGTACCCATAAAGATGAAGCATCGCCTCAACCTATACACCTGCGTCAGCCACGCCGGCAGCCAAACTGCCATTTTGCACTTTACGCACCTGTCGATTAATGCTGCCCGATTCTTGCTCTTCAGAAACACCTTCCTCACCTGACCCCTTCTGTCAAACAGTGCGATAAGGAAGTTCTCTTGCCACATGATACGATTAGCAATGGCGTGCACGTCTAGTAGTCTCGCGCCCTCGCTCACGGGCGGGAAGAGGATGAGGAGAACTCTGTGAGTGGATTCGAGTCCCGGATGGCTCTGATGCGTCGAACGACGAGATGGTCTGGATATCCTCCTAGGAAAATAAGCAGCAGGATGTGGATGGGAGGCGCACGTCGGGTATTTGGAGGAGGTAGGTATAAAACCGGTACATGTCCACCAGCCGCATGACGCTCAGAACAAACGCCACGATCTGCCAAACGTAGAAGGCGCAAAAGAGGAGAAAGCAGAGTAGCGTGGACCCTGAGAGCCTGCAAAAATTGGTGAGAAATGTGATAGGCGAAGACAGACATAGGAGAACGTACCGGGAGACACAGCGTTCCACAACATCTAATAGTCGTGTGACCTGGTCAGGATGAATGCGCGAGCAATCGGCGCAGCGAAGGAGGAACGTCGAGAAGCCGATGACAAACCCAACGGAGGTGGGGGCCTCAAGTTCAAGCTTCAGCCATTAGGCTGCGCCCGCCCCACGGTTCATTTGTGACAGTACCGGCAAATGCAAGGAAGACACAGCCTGAGGGATGACAAGGACCTCCCGCGGAGAGAGCCAGAACTGAACAGGCTGCTGGGAACTTGAAGGATGTTTGTCGAACATCGAGAGTGCTCACTGGCAGTGAGAATTGCAATAAAACGTTCCAGGCTCTCCAGGATCGCGCAATGCGCGATGACTGAGCAGCTCGGTGCTTCGTCAGGATTGACTGCCTCCTCAGCAGAACAATGCTATCTCAGGTTGAAGCATCGGCGCCATGGTTTGGACCTTCCTACCACAAATACGGTGACGGTACGCGTACCCCCGGTACGGTGTCGCCCGTGCGGATCCACATTCATGAACGGATGGAAGGAAGGCATCGAAACGCTTTTATACACTTCCTCTTTATTTTATGTTTATGAGCAGAGCGTGAACAGAGCTCTCGAAGTGGTTTTCCACCACACAGAACGCTAGCATTTCAAGTCGAAACGGCCACGATCGCCGTCATACAGCGCACTAACTATTACAGCAAATACTATTACAGCAACAGCAAACATAGATTGAGTGGGGATACTTCAGTCCAAACCGGGAGAAGCAGGGTGTGGAGTCGGTGAACGGTTCGAAGTCGAAGTCGACGATTTGCCGTGTTGAGCATCCCAGGTCTGGAGGAAGCTGAGGAGAGCCGCACTGCCCGCCGGGGTCGAGTCGTGATGCCGCAGCATCCTCTGCACCTCCGGGACGGCGTCGCTACCCTCCCCATATTTCGAGACGAGTTGCATGCCACGCTCGGCCTGAGAAAACCAGGTGGGCCCATGGCCGAGAGCGGCAGCGACGTTCTTCTTCTTGACCGTACGGACGCCACCGCTGGGTCCCTATTCGTGGCAACCTGGGTTGAAGTAGCGGGGACGAGGCGTGAGGCGCTACTCACCGTCACCCCCGAAGGCTTCCCGACATACTGTGCCGTGAATGCCACTGCGAACCGCCACGACGCTACGACCTCCGCATTCTGCAGCGTCCTTCCTCGGGAGCCGACGAACGCTCCGTATCCCGGCGTTTCAGACGCCTTTTGCTCCAACCAAGCAACTTGCTGCTTGTCTCCTTCGCCGCGTGCCGCCCTTCTCTCTGCGACGCACTCAGGTGTGTACAGCTCGTTTGCCGTGCGCCGTCGTCGCTTTGCAGGCGGCAGCGGTTGCCGGTCTGAGGATCCGAGCGGCGAACCTTCGACTGCCTGTGGGATCGTCGCGTTCGAGCATCCGTCACCGGTGAGCGCCGTACTCGCCGCTTCCACAAAGATCTGGATGGTCCCCCCCGCTGAAATGACGAGGGCACTCGGGCTCGTCCTCGCGTCGACGAGCGCCTCCCCACCTGCCATCTTGACGAAGTACTGGCTGTACTGAGGGACGACCGGGTCGGGGTACGACAGCTTGACGGGACCTGTCAGAGAAGAACGGAGGGGGGTGCGGGGGCGGTTGGAACACTGCACGACCACCAGGCACGTCACCAAAGTGGGGCTCACCTTCGATAGCCGCGCAGCTTCCCTGCAGCTGTGAAATCAGCTGCCTCGCACTTGCACGCCATTCGCCGGCGCGGCAACCAACGGCGTCGACAACGTCGAGATCCATGACCTCGACCGACTTCGAGGCAGGGAGACCTCGGACAGTTGGGCGGCGGTCTTCGATGAGCACGCGTACGGTTTGGTGCTGGTGCATGGAACGCAAGGGTCAGGTGAACGGCGGAGGGACGGAAGAGCGCGCGAGGAAACGAACCGTGGAAGTGGAAGCGGGCCCAGCTCCGCTGTGGGAGCACCCGGAGTCGACGTCGCTGGTGGCGGTAGGTGGATCGGCGGTAGGTCCCGTGGGCGTAGGGGGAACGCCCCTCACCGGTGGCGTCCCCTCGTCCGCGCCCACAGCGCCGTCATCCGCGTGAACGCACCTCGCAGGTGGCGTCCCCTCATCCGCGTCCATGGCACCGTCCTCATCCGAGCCGTCCACGCCGCCGACGATGGGACTGCGACATCCGTCGCTGGCGGCGGTTGGTGGATCGACGGTAGGTCCCGTGGGCGTAGAGGGAACGCGCCTCGCCGGTGGCGTCCCCTCGTCGTCCGCGTCCACGGCACCACGGTCGTCCGTGTCGTCCGCGCCGCCGACGATCGCACTCGGGCTTGGGGTTGTGAACCCGAACTCCGGGTCGAGCAGGGCGGCCGCTGGTGGCGTCCCCTCGTCGTCCGCGTCCACGGTACCACGGTCGTCCGTGTCGTCCACGCCGCCGACGATCGCACTCGGGCTTGGGGTCGTGAACCTGAACTCCGGGTCGAGCAGGGCGGCCTTGAGGTCGCTGTATCTTGTTTTCGATGGGTTGAACCTGCGCCGTTTGTCCGTCCACGGCCACTTGTCGCGCTGCCGTTGGACCATGGCCGCCAGCTCTGGTCGTCGCTTGCCCAGCCTGTCAGATGACGCGGCGTCAGTTGCCAGTCGGGTGTCAGCCTCAGTGAGCCAGTGGGCCACCGCCCAACTCGTCGACGTACAGGTCAACGGCACGGTACGGGTGCTCCCGTGGATTCGAAACCAGGCCAGAGCCGGAGCCAGAGCCGGAGCCGGAGCTGGAGCGCGAGCCGTCGTCGGCCTCGGCCTGAGACGGAGTGCGAGAGCGAGAGTGAGGGTGAGGGCGGGGGCGGGGGCGAGGGCGAGTGTGAGGGCGAGTGCTGGTGCGAATGCAAGTGGAGGAACGAGATGGAGGAGCGCCGCCGGGAGTGAAGGGGCTGCCAGTGATGAGGTTGTCGTCGTCGTCGTCGACGTTCGACATCAAGCGCAGAGGGGGAAGGGCGAAACCCCCTATCCATGCGCTCGCGCCCTTTCCTTCCCTTCGTTGCGTTCCAGCCCCATCCCGAACAGGACCAGGGCGGGTGTATACCACGGCACCGGCGAGGTCACCCAGGGGGCGGATACCAGCTTACTAATCGAGGGCAGCCAGGCGCGGGCAGGCGTGGGAAGGGGTAACCGCGAGTGACCGCGGTGGCCACCGGACCTTTGATACATCGTATTTCCCCTAGTCGACTATCGACTATTAGAGATCATAAAAGTGACCAGACTGGGGATTGAACCCAGGCCTTCTGGATATATACCAGGTGCTCTACCACTGAGCTACCTAGCCTTGGATCACTGAGGGTGGATGGTTTACTTTGTCCTGATCTGGTCCCCTTTGATCTGGTCCCCTTTGGGTAACCATGCTGGAAATGTCCAGGTCATGTGACAGATTACCATTCCAACATCGACTCACTATCGTACCACCTCCATTGTTGTTGCCGGAACCGCTACATCATTGCCTATGGTGTCTATGACAATACCCGCCGGTGGGTAGCACTCCCCCTTGCAATCTCCTCGCTCCTCTCTATCTTTCCTGAGGCATTTCTCGCCCTGTCGCGTGTATTCTTGTACTATCTTACAGATGACCGTCCGCACTTACGGTCCCCTAGAAAACCTCTACATGCTATCTTTTGGCCTCATTCCTCCTCTTCCTGGTGCAGTCGTCAATTTGGCCCTCGTTTTCGTCTGGAGGAATACCGAGTCTGACTTGAGCCTCCGTGGCCGGTGTCACTGGGACGTCGACGTCGTTTGGGCCGGAGTGGGTGGGAAATGAACCACTAACTCGCCCGCTTGGGGAGTTTGGCTTACTGCTACCATCTTCCGGTTAGCGTTGACAGCTGCTGTCCTCGTGCATGATATGCAGACAGAGTGATTGCGCATTCTCATCTTTGAGCCTTGCAATCGCCTACCATGTTACCTCGAGAACTTATCGTGCGTCGCCGTGGCTAATTCGTTATCGTGCCGAGGACGTCCAGAGATCGGATAATATTGGGATAACTCAGATAGCACAAAGTGATGTGCCCTCCCGCCCCTCTCCTGTTCTACATCCTTTCTCCCAGAGAGGCGGGGGATCTTCAAGCGTCTCACAGTGTTCGTTATCCAGCAGTCGGATGAAAGTCATACCCGAGTTCAGCGAGACTCGTGATCAAACTCGGCAGCATGATGAACAAGAGTATGCTGGACTTGATTCAGCTGACAGTTCTACGTTGTCTGAAGACGATCAGATCGGCCGAGTCTGGCACTTCCCTAACAATGTCACTGAGGCGTAGAAGCTCACGGGACATGCGTACCGGCGAGAGCTCGTCAAGACATGCGGCACTCCTGTCTAACATCGAGGAGAGGGAGTTGGAAGGATTCGCTGACCGATTCCGCGCTCTCGTTGATCGGGTATCCCACGAGCTCGAGGAGTCTAGGAACTTGGAGAGTGACGCGGAACCGCTCACGCCCCCTCTGCACCATGTCCTTGACACGCACATGCCCTACATGACCATTGACGAGTCCGGGCGCGAGGTACCCTCCGAGGAG
>QLOS01008752.1:0-14911 GCA_003313725.1 Russula sp. MG48
TTCTTGATACCCCCCTCTCCCCCAAGGGGTTATTTTTTATTTATCTTGGATACGGTGTTCAGATATGATAGTCGCCTCATGTCATGTTTGGGGTATTTGGTATCATCGGTGGCATAGTGCTCTGCCACTACAGTATACCAACCAATCCTCTGTCAAAATTAAAACGTAATTTATCGGGCCGAAGAAGCTTCTCTAGTCGAAAATTATTAGAGTAGATGGCGAAGATTTACGTGTTACTCGGTTATACTATAGTGTCAACCACTTATCTCTCATACTTTGCCCTGAAACGCACACAATTGTTCTGCATGGAGTTGGGATTAAAGGCCCCAAAGCGAGCAAAGCTGTCCACGACGTCCGCCGATTCTGACAAGAGGACCGCGCCGGGCATGAGCGCCGGGTGAGTAAGCCGCGTGTTCCTCTATGTGTGTGTATAGCCACTGGTATTGGGAGAGCTCACCATGTCTCTCGACGACTCCTCAAGCACCCCTGTAATCCCAGCTACAGTTCCAGATTCACCCACAGGTTCCCCTACACCCCCAACCGAGTCACCACCACTGGCCGAGGAGCTCCCAGATGGAGAGAACAAGGAGCCTACACCTGACCCAGAACCAGAACCAGAGCCTGAGATCGATCCCGTACAAATAGCGGCCGATGCGGAGAAGCTAAAAGAGCAGGGTAACGACTCGTTCAAGTGTAGGCGATACGGCGAGGCAATCGACTTGTATACCAAAGCAATAGGTCTGTCGCCTCCCTTCTCAAGGGGGACCTGAGAGACCTGCTGACTGGCCACGCCCAGACCTGGTCTCCACCGAACCCGCATACCTCACGAATCGCGCAGCTGCCTACATCGCCATCAAGCGTTTCCGCCCCGCCCTCGCCGACTGCCGACACGCCACATCCCTCCAAACGACCTCCGCGGGCGCGCCCGCACCGCCCAAAACCCTCCTACGACTCGCGCGCTGCCAACTCGCGCTCGCACAGACGACGGCGGCGCTCTCGACGCTGCGCGGCGTGCTCGCGGCGGAACCGGGCAGCGCGCCCGCGGTGCAGATGCAGGCGAAGGCGCTCGCGCTCGAGGCGCACGTGCGTAATCTCGAGGCGTCGAGAGGGCGCGGGGAGTGGGTTATGGCGCGCGTCGCGCTCGAGCGGTGTTTGCAGGCTATTGAGGCGGAGGGGAGCGAGATCCCGACCGAGTGGCGCTTGTGGCGAGTCGAGATCGAGCTCGCGCGCGGGAACTGGGATGGCGCGAACGGCGCGGCCAAGTGCGTCCCATCTAACCCTTCTCTCCCCATCTCTTTTCTTTTCTTTCTTTTCTTTTGTGGTTTTGCCGACGCTCGTTCCCTGAATTAGCGATGCGCTGCGGCTACAGTCGAGTTCGCCGGACGTGCTTACGCTCCGCGGGCTCGTGCTCTTCCTCTGTGCGCGGCTTCCACAGGCGCTACAACATGCTCAGTCGGCGCTACGGTACGACCCCGGTCACGAGCCCGCACAACGTCTGCGCAAGCGCGTAAAAGAGGTCGAGCGGTTAAAAGAGGAGGGCAATCAGGCGTTCAAGCTTGGCAAGTTGCACGAGGCGCTGACCCTGTACACCGATGCACTCGAGGTGTGTTCTCCGGCCCAATCCCCCCGCTCTTCTCTGTTAATTAAAACATGTTCCGGTCACCTCCAGCTGGTTGGCGAACGCGAGGATGAAGGGAAGGGCGGTCAGCTTCGCGCGTTATTACTGTCCAATCGCGCCACCACACTCGTCAAAGTACGTCACCGCACCCTTCTGCCTGTGCATCTGTCCGACCCCACTCCCAGCTCTCCCGCCACGACGACGCGCTCGTCGACACCGAGGCGTGCCTGGTCCTCCAGCCGGGCTCGTTCAAAGCGCTGCGCACGCGCGCACGCATCCGGCTGCACAACGAGCAGTACGAAGACGCCATCGCGGACTTCCGAGCCGCGCTCGAGCAGGCCGAGTTTGAACGCGCAGACGCGGACGTGCGCGCGCTGCGCGGCGAGCTCAAGCGTGCCGAGGCGGCGCTCAAGCGCAGCAAGACGAAGGACTACTACAAGATCCTCGGCGTGCCGCGCGACTGCACCGACGCGGACATCAAGAAGGGGTACCGGCGCGAGTCGCTCAAGCATCATCCGGACAAGGTGCGCCCCCCTTCCCTCCCTGTTTGGCTGTCGTTGTGTGGCTGGCGTGGGTCTGATTATCGGGGGCGGTGGTTTGCTCAACTCGCAGGGCGGCGACGAGGAAAAGTTCAAGCTCGTCGTCGAGGCCCACGCGGTGCTTTCGGACCCGCAGCGGCGCGAGCGGTACGACCTCGGGGAGGACGAGGACGGCCTCACGGATTCGTCCCACATGCGTGGCCCCGGCGGCGTGGACCCCGCTGATCTAGCGAGCATTTTCGCGCATTTCGGCGCTGCTGGTGGCGGCGGTGGGTTCCCGTTCGGTCCCGGGGGACCGCGTGGATTCCGCTGATTCTAGCTGGCACGCGGCTTGGTTGACTTTTTTTTGGTCCGGAGGGGAGCGCGAACGGTTATCTTTCTATTGATGAGGTTGTTTATATACATACGCTGGTTACCCCTTAGGCTGCGGCTTATGCTGCTGTACTACACTTAGTTTCTTGGGAGATACATGTCCGGGAGACCAGCATGGTATTGTACACCGTGTCCAAACTTAAAGGGACTAAGCTTCAACCTACTTTCTACGATGCTATCAAGACCTATGAGAAAACAGACAACCATATGAGACGCAGGTTGTGACGTAAACAAGCACAACTCACAGCGGATGGCGTCAATCCAAGATCGCGCAGAGACCTCGAAAAATCTGATGGGGAGAATTGTTTCCTTGGGAAAGTAATTGCACCAGGAGACGCAGGGGGACCAAAGGAGAAACGTACCGAGGGAATTGTTGGGTGAACGTGACCGTGTCGACATCCACCGTCAGAGTCTGGCCAGCGACGAATTCCGCCACCTCCCGCAGCGCTAATGGCGGAAGTGGCGATCAGGAGACCAACAAAGACGAACTAGTATGATGAGAGACGCAACTGGCATCGCTTGGCAGGGTGGTGGTCAGCGGCTGCCCACCGCTCGCGAGCCGAATCTGCAAACGCGTTTCCTTGAAGTCACGTCCGGCCACCGTGGCGGGCGCCGGAGCCGCGGCGGCAGGAGCAGAGGAGGAACTTGCGGGTGCGGGAGCTGCAGCTGCACCATCGCGCAGCGCCTTTTCTTGCGCCGCCTTTTGCGCGCGCTCCCGCTTGTCGGCTTCGATCTGCGCCTTGATCGCGGCGAGGGCCTTCTTGTCGTCCTCCTTTTCTGAGAAATGTATCGTTTGACGATGAGACGGGACGGGAGGAGAGATAAGATCGGACGAACCGCGGCGCTTCGCCTCGAGGTCCTTCAGGATCTGCTTGTTCTTCAGGTCTTCTGTGATTTGCGCGGCCTCCTGTCGGCGTTTGCGCGAGCTGTCAGTTTGTCGTTCGGAGGAGGACGAGTCCTGCACGCACTTTTCCTGCCTTGCGCCGTATGAGCTCGTTCGCCCGTGCCTCTTTCGCTTCCTCCGCAGCTTTTCTGGCACGCTTTTCGCCCATCTTGTCGCGCAGTTCTTCCAACTTCTGCTTTTTCTCCTCCTCCGTGAGCGGTTTGATCTTGAGCGTTTTATCAATAGCGAGTTCACGTTGTCAACCAAGTGAGAGGAAAAAAAAACGCACGTCTTCGGTGGACTCTTCGAACTGATCGTGCCCACTCTTTTCGGCATGGAAGTTGGCGAGGGCTGTATTCTTGAATATCTTCCCGCACTCTGAACACTTGATGCTCTGGACACGTTCGTCTCATAATCAGCAACTTCCGGGCCAGTCTCGTCTACTCACCCTTGCTTCGACGCCGGGGCCGGACGCAGAGTCAACCAGGCCTGCAGCGCCGGAACTGGCACCATATGCTGCGCGCAACGCCGCAGCATCCTCGTCCTCGTCCTCAACCATCGGCTCACTGTGAGGTTGGGCAGACGACGTAGCAGCGACTCCGGATGTGGGATCCGGTATTGGGTCGTCATTGTGGTCGAGGATAAAGTCCATCGCAGGCTGGAGTCCCTTGTTATTCGTAGCACGTAGGGCCCCTGCGTGGTTCTTTTAGCTTCATACCATCTCACGTTGCTAAACCATCATTTGAACATACATTCGACCCTTGCCGGATCGAAGCCCATTGAGATGAGAACGTCTTTATCGGACATCGTCGCGGCCTGGTACAGAGATGGTGATGGCCTGCCCCCCGAGGCGCCCGCCACAGCTTACGCGTGTTGACCCCGACCACGACTACTTCCGTTCCAGCACCGTGACTCGCCAACCGAGACTGACAATGAGAATTAATTTCCTTCGACCCTGACATCTCCATTGGGATACTCCGACAACCAATTACTTGCTTACCCTCGTGCTTCATCGAAATGGTGGAGCTTTCACGCTGCCTCGCTGTGGGTTCTCTGCTTATACATGGCGAGAAAAGCGGCCCTGCGCCAAATCTTCGAACGGTCCTCCTTATGCGACTGGCTCAATATCGTGCGCAGCGCGGGCTTCCAGAACGTGACGATCGCGACCTCACGTTGGAGCAAGCTCAAGAAGAGACAGCGCAGGAAGCTTTGTCTGTCGTGGAAAACGTTCAGAGGATCCTCGACCAAGAGCCAAGCACGCCCCCTGCTCCCACCACTCCTCCGCATTCCAAGGAAGACTCGCCCAGTGAGGTGCCCGTCATCGGGACTAGGGACCTATCGCAGCTCCGAACACTCCTCTCTATCGTCTTCAAATGGGGTACCGAGCCATTACTTGCGCATATACAGGTCGTGTGGCCAGCAAGAGGCAGTACCCCTACGCATTTGGGACCCAAGATCGTTGAAGCAAATGATGCCCTTCAGTCGTATGCGAGACTTACTGCTGTGACACGGCGATTGCTTTCCTTACTGTTTCCGCGTGGGGTACACGGTACCGTCCCTCAAACGCTCATCACGTCTACCCTCTTAAATCGTCATGTCACGGATATTCTACGTCCCGGCATCGCGCTTGGGTGGGTACCAAAGGCTCTATCGACAGTCTCTATCCCGGTAGTAGATGATTTCAGACCCCTTATCATGCGCTTGATGTCAATGTACGAATATCGTTCAACCCAATAACCGTAGAGCTGAGTTGCTCCTTCTAGTCTACCGCCGTCGCAAACCATCGCGTCTCTTGGGGCCATCATGTCATCTTCCTCCCCGCCTCCACAACATGTGCACAAGTCCTGCGCATCATTGCTCAGCCGACAATTGATGCGTCCGGACGGCATCCGTGGTCTCCTCGCTGCCGTGTTCGGCGAGGGCGAGTCAGAAGAAGCGCCTCTTGAAAAGCTTTTACACGTGGCTCAAGTTCTGGGCACAGTCCCGTCAGCCGTTACCGCGGAGGTAGGGGTATGGTGTGATCGATTCTGACCGCAATCTCATTCTGTCATAGGAATACTTTCATTCCATCATCCCACGCTTGGTCGAGTTGCTTCTACCCCAGGCAAAAGTCTCACCTGCTTATGTTCGCGCAGCATCATTCTCACTCTCACGCATGATTACCGCTGAAGGTAGCTCACGGCATAACACTCTAGTATCCAACATCCTTCTTTCGTTACTACACGATCCAATACTTCTTATCACGCCTGACCCTTCATCACTCGGGGAACCTGCAACATTCTCACCAATCGAGGCGATTCAGATTACCCAAACCTTCCTAACAAATACGGATCCTGCCCCGACTCTGGTTTCGACGGTCTTATCGCCGATTGTAACCTCACTGTATGCGCTGCTTACCGTTCTTGCACCTGTAAAGACGGCAGATCCCACACTGAGGGAGTCTGTACGTGGATTACTGGTTGCTTGGGGCCGCGTGGTTCCTGCAGACGAGGCTGTCGCGATCTTATGGGCATGCATAGACGGTCAGGGTGGCGAATGGGTCATCGATATTGCCGGAAGTGTGAGACGCGTCGAGAAGTGCGTGTATATGCTATTACCCTTGAACTGGCTGTTTATGTTAGAACCAAGGCCGGAGAAAGAATTGTCGTTAGACCTCTTCACTCCAGACGATCTCAAGAAAGCAGAAGAGAGTGGGGGTCTTGACGTTGATGCGAACTTTTTGGGTCTGCGCCCCGACCCTGCGCACTTCATAGGCTTCCTGAAGTCGCTAGATCGACCGGACGTGGCACCGGAGGTTTTTGTTCGGCTTCTTGAAGGTTATCGAGACCTAAAATCAGATGGCGAGAGCGATCTTCTAAGGTGAGATCACTGTCACATTCTGTGGTCTCTAATACTTACTTACTCCTTAGAACCCTGCTCTTCTTGCAACTAATTGTCCAGATTCAAACGCAGATGTCGAGAGATGGTCCCTCATCTAACAATATGCTCAGCAAGCCTGAACATATCCTCTCATTCATAAAGCATGCTTTACAAACTGACACTACGCTTCAAGACTCTGCGTCCAAACGAACGTCGCAAAAGCCTGGTGTACGTCAAGAACTAACCATGGATGATCTTCGCATTGTCCCTGAAGAGGAGCAAGATGAAGACCTAGATATGGGAGGCGATAGCGACGATGAGACACCAGGGCTTGAAGGGGCGCAACCAAACGACGAGATGACGATAACGGCTCTCAATCTTCTCCTCAGCCTACTTGAAGGTGCCTCATTTTGCTTCAGTGCCCTCTCTAACATGTCACTCACTGTTTCCACCAGCAAATCCGAACCTCTCCGCGCCGTCAGCTCCCGCTCTCGAGGAGATTCTCAAGGATGCGGAACGCCTAGCTAAGGCCACCTCTGAATCTGTCCGCGCACTTGCCCGTGAAGCGCGGATGGTACTCACAGTACGTCTAGCGTCTGCCTCGACCGCACCTCCAGGGCCCGCTCGCGAGCCAGAGGAAGACCGGATCCGGTCCAAGTACCAGAGAGCACTCAAACTTCTCCAGGACGCATTGCTTCCTGTCCGTGCGCACGGCCTGCTCCTCCTGCGAGAGCTGGTGACTACCCGCGCAGGCACCGTGCCGCACGAGGCAGTGCGCGCACTCGAGCCAGCCATCCGCGAGGTGTTCCTGCAGGCTGTTCAGGACGACGACTCGTACATATTCTTGAATGCTGTCCAGGGTCTGGCCGTGCTCGCAGATTCGTTCGGTACCGACGTGCTACGTGCGCTTGTGCGTGTCTATGCAGACGGCTTACAAGGGGTACTTGCGGGCGCCGTCACGCAACAGGAAGTTGACATTCGCCTTCGTGTCGGGGAGGCCCTGGGGCAGGTCATGCGGCGATGCGGGGAGGTGCTGCCGCGCTATGGTCAGCCTCATTCCGTCCATTTTCCGATCGATCGATCGAGGTGCTTACGCAGCGGCTTGTTTTGGGCCTAGCCGACATTCTGATTCCGCCGTTATTTGAGCTCGTTCGCGGCTCGTACATCCCCACCACCATACGCACCTCGTCCCTATCCCTCCTCGCCACAATCGCCGACACTGCTGACCTCGCCCTACTTCCGTACGCGAACAGCCTTGCAAACGCCATGTTGGATCTCCTGCAGGTTGAAGGCGCGCGCGCCTCAACTCAGGGCAACCAGCCTGTCCCTTCTGTGGCGGACGCTAATTCCAATTCAAATACATCGCCCCTTTCCCCGCCGACGGCTGCTATGGATAGCCAACCCACGGCGGCTGACGCAAAGTTCCCGCCCTTCCGGCGTGCGTCGCTGCACTTTCTTGGCGTCCTCGTACGCGCGTACACGCGGGGTGCATATGACTTTTCGAGCTCCAGCGCGGGCGGCGTGCCTCCGGCGTATGACTTCCCTGTGCGGCGCGCGACGACGACGCTGGGATATGTCGCGGCGACGGATGGGGACGCGGTCGTGCGCGTCATGGCGCGCGAGGTGGGTGAGGCCATACATGCGCTCCAACGGGCGCTCGTTGGGCTTTGAGCGAGCAAACCGAATGACGTCGACTACAGCTTGAAGGGTGGATACTGTACGGCAGAGGACGTAAGACACGAACCGCTGCGCTGGCTCTCCACCCAACTCTCCTTACAGAACTTACGGCAGCTTACAGTATGATGAACACAATTTGGTAATTGCCAAGTTAATGCACGCCGATCCCGGAACGAGTCATGCCATGGAAGCCTTATCATACTGTACAGCACGTTCTCATCAGCTCTCGCCAGCATGATATCCGCGTAGAGACTGCTAAGTACAACCTACACCTACAAATGCCGTGTACAAAAAAAAAACTTGTCCTAAGTGATTCATACAGAAAAACATTTACCTATGTTCTGAAGCGGGTGCGGGCTAGGGTAGGGATCAATGGAGTACAAGACATCTTTTATGGACATTGATATGTGGCTCGGATTGCCGAGACACAAGTCTCGAGGATGAAAAAAGGAATCAACGAGGGAGAGATTGTGTCTCGTTGAGCAGGCGTATCAGCTTGTTCAGCTCCTCGCAAGTTTCTGGGTCGCACTGATGCTCGAACGAGTCCCCAAAGTCGACGACACGCAAGTCGTCTGCGGCTTGGGTGAAATGTGACACTGCCGCCGGAAATCCAAGGCCGGAATTATGCAGTCCTCGCGCATAATTGATAAGGGTCTTCCTGCGTGTCACGAGACAAGGTCAGATTCATGCAATCTCCTGAAGTTAGTTCGGTAATCGCACCTCTGTTGGGGATTACAATCGTGGAAGCTCCTCAGCTTCGGTCCGGTATCCTCTAGTACGATGACGTAGAACTCGCCGCGGTAGGTGTAGGTGCCCCAATACCGCGGTACGAGGGTGCCTTCTATGTGCGGGACCGAGAGGAAGTGTTCGTACGCGTACGCCTCGCGGTACGCAGACTCCACGTGCTCGTTCAAGAAGAGTTTGGCAAGCACATTCGTCGTCTGATCCAACGTGCCACGCCAAGCCTCGAGGCAGCCCTCGTGTGGGATGTGCTCGTGTAACATGAGGCTATGACTCGGCTCAGGTAATTCAGGAGGATTTGGGAGTGCGCCGAGTGCAGGGCAAACTTCCAGGGAAGAAGGGAGATCGGGCGAGGAGATTGGAAGAGGATTGATCAGTGGCATTGGGGTGACCGCCCGCTGCTGTTGTACTCGGGTGCGGCGAAGGATGCGGACAGTCGGCGAAACTCCGGCGGCCTGAAACGAGAAAGCCAGGACCTGCAGTCACTGGTGACTACTTGCGGAGGAAGTGATGGGTTAGCAACGTACTTGCTCTCTAGACGCCCCAGTACTCAGTGTAGGGACCCCGGTCTCAATAGAACGACCACTCTTTGTGACTGCACTACTTAGAAAGACCGGTCCCAGACTCCCTAGGTCGCAGGCTACAGGGTGGATGACGGCGTGTGTCAATCCCGCCAAGACCATGGCAGTGAGAAGGGCTGGAAGTGGCTTAGTCTCGAGCACGGGTGTCCCGACGTCCTCGGGCGAGACAGACGAAAGCCAATATGCTGGAGATACTAACAGGGTGTGTCCCTGCTCCAAGCGGGAGTCTGATGGTGCTATGAGAAAGCGACTGAAGGCGCAGTTGAGATGCTTACCTATCTCTACAAGACGAAAGGCCAGAGTGCTGAAAAGCAACGCAAATCTAACATTCGCAGCAATCATGCGACGACCTAACTAAATGCGACATAGTCATAGTCACCGAAGCTGCGGAAAAGGGGTGGGCTTGAGTACGCACTTGAACAAGGATGGCAGATAGACCCTCCTGGGTTGAGGACGATTCTAATACGAGGCCAGATTGTAACCCTTGCATGTCGCGAAGCAATTCGAAAGAATGATCCTGTCCAACTAGAACCGCATGCTCGCCGCACTTCATGGTCCAATCATTCCACCATGAGTTGGGTTGGGTCGAACCAGTAGATGAAACTCTGTCAAGAAGTAAATTCAAGGCGACGGCAATCCCTCGCACAGCAACCACAGCGACTCCAGTTATAGTGGTGCGGAAGTCGGTAGTGACCGGTTTGTCGGAATACCCATGCCCAGCCATTCTGATCTCATTGGGGAGATAATCAAGGCGAGTTGCCAGTGTGTCCGGTATGTCCGAATGCCAGAGAGCAGCTCCGTCAATGGAAAAAGCACCTGGGTTGGTGAGCAATGCCTGTAGCTCGTCCAGAATCCGGCCCGGAAGGGTCGGATCCAGACAGGCAAATCTCGGCACCAGAGCGGCCTCGGGCTGCTGGACTGCAGTCCACCGAGGGGTAGATTTTAAAGCAGGGTTCCCGTCGATAGGTGTATGTGTTGGGATAACGTAGTTGAGATATTCCGACCAATGGTTAGAGATGTTGCCTAGGTTCCAATTGATGGGAGTGACTCCAACGAGAGGGACACCGTGACCCGTCATTGGCTCTGTATGAAGTTGGGGATGGAAGAGGGGCTTGAAGAAGAGAACGTATTGGTTCTATCAGGCAATATAAACTGTCTGGTTATGAAGGGTACTGACGAGAAAAGCGGTGGTCCAAAGCATTTCATCCGCATTTCCAAACAATGTATCAACAATATGTCATCAACGCCTACACAACGCAACGCAGGGACGGTGATGCCGGCGCCCGAGTCTCGACCTGTATGTCGAGGGTAAAAGGAGTACGCCTCAGCTTAGCTTTAGAATTGTGGGTACGAATCAGCAGTAGCGCTAATCATGCTGACGCAAATCTGATGAACTCGGGATTAGATCTAGAAGCAGTGGGACATCGTCTCTTCACTCTTCACTTCACTTAGCTATAGCAGGCTGTATATTGGGATTATCACCTTGACGTCAGCTCGAAAGAACTTCCATTGACGTGACTGTTCTATACCTGAGTTGGGCTAGATTGCCGGAGGACCCATATTCATAGGGTGTAGCGTTGTGAGTTGAATATGCAGACCTGCGACTACAGATTCTGCCAGTCATCTGTAGGGAACCAAAATTGACCCTTGGTGTCCTTGCATTGCCCACTAGCAGAAAACCAACAAGCCATTCTGCGGAATGCGCAAACTTGAAGGTGGAAGGAGCGGTATCGAACACGTTTCCGTTTCCTGCTTTTCTCTCACACCAGGCAGTGGTCAGGTCCAGCAGATGGGGGGACAAAAGGGTACGTGTGAAGGTGAAATTCACTAATACCGCGTTCCTTCCTCCAACATGCTAAAACTGGCCTAGTCGGTGGATCCATAACACGCCACACAGACATGGCCTCGACCCGTCAGATATGATCAGTTGTACTGTGGAATCATCACCAATCCGATTAGAGTGACCATTGTGAGACATGAGAACGAAAGTCGTACTTTTAAGGCTTCCGGCAGGCGAATAAGCTATTCAGTCACCGATACGACTGTACTGTGTAACTCCGTGCGGTGATTACAACGTGAACTCCCACGTCTGCCATTCGTCATGTGGCCATCGTTTCAAATGGTAATGGTACGATCGTTCTCTCTCATGCTGACAAACACCTACTTGATGAGAACCTTATTTGCGGGTGTCATGTGAATATGTGTACCACTGGCAGTGGGCAAAGACAAAGCGGCGCCGCCGGGAGAGTCGCCGCTTCCGAGTCACTTGTTCGCATCTTCATCTCCAAACCGGAGCTTCTCGTACTTACATCACACTACGGTATGTATGGGCTAAACGCCCTACTGGACCCACGATCTACCAGATTCCCCCCGCCATAAGGAAGTGGAATTGAACGTTGTGTGGTGTGTCTATGGCTTCTTGGATCCCATTCTACCAATCCAGTCAAAAACAAGCTTCCTATGTTCCCTGTCGACATCTGCAACTGCCACAATAGCTAAGCTAATGGTAGATCCGCTTCAAGTTGTCGCTCGACTTGTATGCAGTACCTCTGACTTGGGTCCAACGGATGCCCCGCGCCATTCATAAAAGGGTTGGGCAGATGACCCGGGTTCTTTCCCAACAAGGAAACTCTGGATCACGATAACGATGGCCCTGAATCCCAGTCAATTTCCGGGGGCGGCTCTACCATTCGAACTCCCGTAACTTTCTCTATCACAACTACTAGCCTTTATGGACCAGATCACTGCAGTCTAGCTCTCTCGGCGACTGTCATGAATAAGAATGATTCGGAGGCCCCTCGGTACCCTCCATTATCTCTTAATTTAGCCAAAGGTTGATGTCACCCCACGAGGTAAGAAGATAGCTTTCCTTCACCAGGGCGTTAAAGGACCTGGACCGCTTCCAGACGAAGCGCCAGGCGCACCAACTTCGTTCGCACGAATCGCCTGCGATGCGCGCCGATGGGACAGAGTCGAAAGATCGTGCTGGAAAAATTACATGGCATGTTGAGCGACTAACCTATTCGATACTCTACTCCGCGACAACGCGGCGCAGAGCCTGGGTAACACGTCACCGTACGAGATGGCAACCCTATCACCGTGACTGTATGTATAACTGTGGGTTATTCCCACAACCCAGAAGGCCAAGAGCCCGATATTGCAGCGTACATGCATGCATGGCCAACCTGCCTTGGCAAGTCTCAATCGTATCTTCGCAGGTTTGCTACTACAGGTGGCCTCGTAGTCGGGTACGCATATCGGACTCTGCTACACAAAGAGACCCATCAACCTACAACATTTTCTGAAAATGCTCGAAGCAACCTCCCTATACGTCCGGCGTGTCCCAATCTCTTGGGGAAACTATTGCACTGCAACCAGCGCGTGAAGGGAAACTGCGTCCCGGATTACGATGCATTTACCTTCGAGATCTTTACAGATCACGACAAAAGCTAGTCATGGTGAATGGCGACGGCCCTGAGGTGAGAGACAAGGCCCGCATTACGAAGGCGGAGGAAAGACAGAAGCTGGTGAAGGGGTTGACATAGCTTGTCCTAGAGCCAAGTAGGTCGTTATGCTCCCTCAGGTTCCTCTTTTGCTCGCTAAGTTGCCTTGGCCGCAGATCGTCATGGAGTGGAAGCGTATGCACTATGCTTGCCGAAGCATGTCATTGGGTATCATGTTTGAGGGTTTTATCAATTGATCAGCTCGGTTCCACTGCCCAGGCTTCATTCGCAGACTGAAGGGGCCAGGGCTGGCGTAGCTACGCTTCTTCACGTCCTGGCGTGAGACCAATCTCTCAGGAGATGATGGGAGTTTGTCTCTTCTCCTTTGATGGCGTAGTGCACTATGCAACAAATGGCAGAGGGACTCGTGTTCTAGCCATACCCCAGAAACTGATTGCTACGCCCGATACACTGGCATCCATCTGTAAAAATTCAGTGCTTATAAATGGTCCTAACGGATCATCACTAACATCCTAGCCTGACAGATGTCTAGAACTTCCTATTGCAGCCGTGTCACGTCCAGTTGGAATTCTGTGAATAATAGCCGCGGCTCATCGCGGTTCCGATTATCTATTTCTCCAGACGCTTTGCATTTCGTCACGGGTCAACAGCCATTGGCACACGGCAGCCCGCCTGCATTTTCTTCTGTAACTACATGCATGAGCCATGAAGCGGCCTTATTTATGATACGGAACTTTCTAGACCGTGTCTTCACTCCTAGGCCTTCAACATACCCCTCCCGGCTCGCTCACCGTCACCGGGCTCCAGCGCCCGATCATTCGTCGCTTACGTTAACTAGCATCAGGCACCTTGAGATTAACAAAGCAAAATCACTGCACCATCTGTACCCGTTCCCGTCCTCCTGAGAAGCAGCAGGGACCAGTGTACAGAAATGCGACGTCCTGGCTGGTTTTCTCTTATCGGTTTTCTCTTGGTGTAGCACAGCTTAGAACTCCATAGCTCGAAACTATGTCGTCCAAAGCAGGTATTTCACTTTGTGTTAGGCCACGTATTCCCCGATTGAGGTGACTTGGCGGTTCTACCTACTTGCCCCATTCCTTCATGATGAAGACATCCATTGAGTGATCGCTCACTTTCCACAGGCTGGACGTGTCTGAATCAGTTGCAAACGTATCCCCATTTCAAGCTTCTGGTTGCTGCTGCGGCTTTTAATGTCCTTCGATAACCTCAGCGTCTATATATATATATATATCATGATAACTGTCAGGGCGCTGATTGCATGTGACGAAGATTGTGTTCAACAGCTCCCCTGCAGCACGGCTCCATATTTGATACTTGGGTTCCTCGTGACGTTAGTACTCAGCTGATCTCGGATCGACGATGTCGAATTCAATAACTAACAATTGAGCCAGACCTCGATTGTATCACCCGATGCCAATCTGCTCAGCAAGCACAATGTTTCCTTGACGAAAACAGTTGGATGTCTCTCAGTGCGCCCAACTGTTACTCAATCTTGACATAAAGATGACATGGTGCTTTGTATAATAAATTTTGAGCGCCCAGTAGTATCCCTTTTTTTAGGTGTCCCGTTATCTCCATCTCGTCAGTATCCCGTCTAGCTTGGGTCTAGAGTAAACGGCAGGTCGCGGGGCTGGCCACTTACGGGTGCCTCACTTTGTGTCACCACATGATACTTGTGACCGCAATGTTCGAGTCTTTTCTCGCGATGTTTCCACCGCAAAGCTCTCCCTGCGTTAATGGAACTGGGATCGAGATGACGTCTTTTTTTTTTTTCAAGAGGTAGCAGTCCATTCTCAAATGACGTAGACGATCGAAACATTCGACTTCGTCAACGTGGTCTCTTGGGGTTTGGAATGTCAGCACGGGTGGAGAAAAACGCTGCAAATCTTGCCTGTTGAGTAGTAACCTTCAGTAAATGTAGTGGTCTGATTTCACATTGACATAACAGGACGGGCATCTCATTGAGAGGGGCGATCCCATCATGTATAATCGCCAGACTTTGGAGCCCGTCACCGCTCAGGGTCTAGGGTTACAGGAGCCCCTTCAGTCCGAATATCCGATAGAAACGTAGAAAATGTAATGACATTATATCATTTAAGACGTCCCAGCGGATGTCCGCCGGAATTTACAAAAGATACGTGTTTTACGGATCGGCC
>QLOS01008754.1:0-15865 GCA_003313725.1 Russula sp. MG48
GTAGTGGCGGTGTCGGCGCTGGCTCTGATAGCATGTAGGATGCGCTAAAATGAAGCGCCGAGGAGGGTGTAGATACCACTGGCAATCTAGGTGGAGCTAACGCGGTCAACAATATTGGCGTCATAAATAAGAATACATGAGTAAGGGCTCAAGCTCACAGTTGAGTGCGGAAGAATGGGTGCTTAGAGGAATGAGGGTACCGTATGGAAGGGGTAGTGGCGGGTGGAGACCACGACGAGTCTTACGGGCAGTAGGGCTGACCAGCCCCTTGACAAGCCAAACATGGGGGCAGACCAGATCCGGACTCGGAGATGGAGAGATGTCACTCCAACTCCAAGTCCTCGGGAGTAATTAAAACCGGACCGAGGTGCCAGTTCCTGACGGCCGCTACCTTACCCTGACCTCACGGACTGTGGGAAAGGCTCCATCTCGTGTTGTGACACAGACCTGCCATGCAAGCAGCTCTACATGCTCTTCGACCCTGCAGACACTCATGGGTTAGATGAAGGACTGCGCATCCATTTCCCGGCCAAAGAAAGGCGTATCAATTATTGCCGCGTGCAGCGACGTTGCCACTTGTCGAGATTGCGGAATTCAACTACTAGTAGAGCCCGAGTAGACTCAGACACTACACTCATAAACTTCTTGTATCATGTAGTTTTTGTTACATTGGTGACTATATGCTAGCTCTTCTCGTAAACCCGACTTTACGATATCTTGTTCTGAATCCTATTATTTCTGTCCCTGAGGACAGAACTTTGGTTGGCATCTGTAAAACTGGAACACTTTAGAGGTATTTAGGATCTTTTGGGAACCATCCTATATAGTTCCACAGATGTGATATGCCCCTATGTAAGATTACCCACCTCTGGCAGTATACCAGCTTGGTTCTTCCGTGAGGACGGCAGCTTCCATTTCCGCCACACCTCCCTGTAGCTCGTTCTGTGTCCTTGTTCCAAGCTCCCGTTCCAAATCTTCAAGTTCCTGTTAGCGTGCGACAGGGCGCGCACGAGAGTTATAGGGGACAGTAGAAAGTAAGGCGGGACAGAGGGAGAACTTCAAGTTTGCAATGCGACAGCGACGAGAACTAGGCAACTATCGCAAGAGGACCCACTGGCATAGGGCAACTCAAGGAAAAGAGGGGAGACGACTTAGAATAGCTTGAATGCACCTGCGAAGGTTCTCGAGAACACTAGAGGGCCCTATTGCTCGCCTGCATCAAGTCTAAACTCAACGCCAGCCTTGAACACAGAGTCCGTTAGGCCTATCCACTTGTCAACCTATGATATTAACGGAGTGTTATGTTGTATCTTTGGACAACTGCGAAACACACGGATGGGGATATTGTCAGCATGAAATCGTAAACAGTTTACAAGTTGTTCATCTTCGCGCCAAACCAGGATTCCAACCTCCTCCGCGGCGCTCCCGTCGACATATACTGCACCACAACTGGGCAGCCCCAACGTATCCCACGCGACTGCAGACGCGCAGCGACGCTACTGCCACGGTTCCATCGTCAGCTCCGGCCATCACGCTCACTGGAAGAGAGAAGGGGAGTCCATATCTTTGATATAAAGGGTACGTACCTTACGCATGGCGCTGCATACGAGCGCGTATCGACTTTCGAGGCTGGAAATGTCTACCGCGGCTATACGCGGCGGGGGACGATACAGGGTGATTCGAGAGCGCTTCCTCGTCCCCACCTCATCGGGCTCTGTTGTCGGCGACGAGGTGCGCGTGTGCAGATGGGTAGGCGGAACTTGGCTGAGGTGGCAATCGAGTTGTTGAGTCGCTCACGAGGCTGGCGCTGGCGCTGAGGGAGCGTTGACCACTCGTTGTCGTCTTCTGCAGCGGGATGGAGTGCGTGGTGGTCGTACGCAGATACCCGTGCTTGTGAAGGTGCAGGACGTGAAGCATCGATCTGTTCGGGCGTAGGGATGTTTGGAACTGGTATTTGGCTGCAAATAGAGATGGATTTAGGTAGCTCGCCAGGCTCGAGCCAGCTTTGCAAGGTTGTTGGTAAGGTTTGCGGTGGTAGTGAGGAGCTACGCACTAGAGCAGTCATTATCGTACAGCAAGAAAATGCGGAGACAACTACTATGTTGATGGGTCTGCAGTGGCAAAGCAGACCTCGACCGAGATGCTGGAACAAACGCGGTTGACTGAGCATTGGATACTGTATGCGGTAAGGTAGCCGCAAACAGACAATCAGCCCTGTACTAGGGAGAAACTTGAAGCACATATGCGTGCCTTGGATGGCCTTGGTGGAAGCCCCTTTTTGTTTCTCGACGATGCGGTGAACTGGCGTGGCGTCTACGTCCATCAATTCGTCTGCAATCATCAATGCCAGAGCTGGGGGAAATAGTCGAGGGCTGAATTTGGGGAAACGCGTGTGTAGATGGGTACCTGAACGATCATGAACAGGGATCGATGCTTGTTTGACCGACGAGCTGGAGACGTGCTGCGTCTTCTGCGTAGAGGGGGATGTTGAACGGGCTTGCTTCTGAGACAAGATGGCTGCATTGTGATTGTGATATACATTCGAGGAAGGCCCGGAGGCTACGACATCGCTAGACAACCCTAAAGAGTTACCAACAGAGACCAGGGTCGATGGTGACCGTGCGGACGGGGACAGAAGACCAGAACGAGAGCTACCGGAGCTTTGGGTTGCACGATAATGCAGCTAGCGACAGGCAAAGTACGTGTTGCACGAGTAGCATTGGGTGGCTGATGGGTCCCGACGACTATTTTTGACAGGCAGCCGTGGTTTACTCGGCGTTGCCCACTCGCTAAGACGATCGAGCCAGCATGAATAAGGTCCAGCTTTCTGGGACCATCTTTACGTTTTCTTGCGTCGCTAGACAAAGAAGAAGCGTCCTGGGGTCTGAGTCCCGAAGCTGTATCCGAAGCAGGTTGCTGAGCCTGCTTCTTCAACAAATTTGCTGCTTCTTTTCGCATTTGTTGACAGTGCTTGCATCGTTACTTTATAGAGATCTGAGGTTCGATGTCAGGAAAGCGGAAGCTAGCAGGAGCTCAACGGAGGCCTTATATGCGTATCAAAATAACGCAAAACAGCCACAGGATATTTCAGAGACAGCGCGTACTTCTAGGCTAACCGTGACGCTGCGTTTATTTGTGCCATGGGCCAAGAATTTGACTTGAATACCGCTGTATCATTGTCTTCGCCTAATGGATGGTCGACTAAGGTGGAGCCATCTGAGCATGGATTGTCTACGAGATCATCAGAGTCTGAGTCTGAGAGGTCACGAGGGTTGTAAGAGTGAAGGTTGAAGGACCAAACCATCGCACGCATACATGAGAGGGAGAAGATTCGAACCATTCGGGGGTTTCACTCCCAGCACGTGATCGCGTATGTCGATTTCGTGTGAATATGTGAATCTCGATCTCACCCGCAGGAATTCCCGCGCTGTGTGAGAACAAGTGCGCGTCTCCCTGCTACGCAATTCATGTGTACATCTTATCGCTCCTAATCGACCCCTCACTGATGAGACTCTCCAGAGCAGCCTGAGAGCATTCCCCTTAGAAGAAGCTCCAGGGGCTTTATGACAGCGAGCATACAACGCTCGTCCTTAAAGACCTTTTCACCACGTTCCCGAGGAACCCAGCGTGGTCTCCACAAGCGACGCAGGATCGACGCCGTCATCGCTGGACCCAATGCTGAGGACCGCGAATCCTTTGGCTTTCAGGTGCGCCTGTGGAGTCACAGGTCCCCAAGCCAGGGCCAAAGTCACCGCGGCTCTTGCGTCCTGTATCCAAGGGTAAGCCGCCGTCGTCCTCGCGTCGCGAACCACCTACCTCTGCGTGGAGGTTATCGCAATCATGCGCCGTACCTGCTTCATTGGCACCTGCGACATGGTCACTCCTTTCCCCCCCACCAACGCGGCCTCGTCCACCCGTTACGCCGCCACGCAAGTGGCGTGCCAAGCCAATGCCGGTGTGGGACTCGCCCAATATAGTCCATTCCTTGTCGACCCCTCGGGCTCTCGGATCTGTGCCAAGTTCTCCTGTTGAACCGCGTACCCATGTTCATGATAAAGATACAGAGACCATACACTACGTCTTGACCGTCATCCTCCTTTCATATGATGTATTCGGACCTTGATCATACCTCCCTCTAGCCGCGGCAAGCGCCTAGCCCTCCAAAATCCGCACTTCGGGGTGCCAAAAAATCCAAGCTCGATGCTTCAACCTTCCCCGCGGAAGACTGCTCCTCGCCGCCTTTTTGGACCCTCCGCGCAAGGGCAAGTCTAAGGCCCAGACGCAAGCGCCGACCGCGCCAAGGCGTTCGCCATCGCCTGCATGGCAGGATGGTGGCGAAGATGGCGATGCTGTACTGCCGCGCGCGTCGCTGGCACAGGAGTTTGAGAGAATCGGGAAGACGAAGGGAAGGAAGCTGCTTTCTCCTGTGAAGGAAGGGAAGGAAAGCATCGAGGTGGCAGCGATGCACAAAGAAAGCACGAAAACAACATCAAGTTCAAAAAGGATAAAACGCCAATGTGAAATTAGCATGACAAATGTTACTGTTGACACGGTATGCTAAGTGGTAAGTATTACGCCGCGTATGACATTCATCAATTACACTTCTCTGCAGATCTTTTAATACCGGCTTTCTGATACTGTTTTGATTTGTCGCCTAGTGCTTCTCCAGCGACACCTATTTCTCACACCATCTCCGCGCGATACATCCATTCACGTTTCACTCACCCGAATCACGGTGTCTCGTCTTTCTGCCGTGTGCAGAACCAATGTGCTCACTTTCTCGGGTATCTATCGTGTCCATGATACATAAGTAGTTCGTTGTACGAAAGCTCCAATGATATGCTATCGCATATTATTGGCTGTGAACGTCTGACGGCCATGCCCCAAGCAGGGACGTCGGATTTGTGTCCGTTCCGCCTGCAGTAACTTAATGGTCTATTTTATGAGAGTCGTACAGCAGGACTGCCTCGTTAATACGTACTCCTGTACGACTCGTTGCATCCACGTGTGCGGCCGCATGGCTTTCCTGTTCACGGCGCTAGTTTACGCTAACAGCTTAACCCTTCACCTTCACTACAAGTGTTTTTCCTGATGCTCAGTTCTGATACTGGTTATTCGTCCGATGGCAGCATAGACTTAATGTACAGTGTTTACTCGGAACATAAAAGGAGCCGATCATCATCACTCAATTTCTCAACATGGAGCCGGGGCCAGAGCCGAAGCCCAAGTCCAGTCACTTCCGAGTCCCCGGCCCCGGTGGTTCAACGTGGGCGCCACTCTGCTCGACGTACTCGTAAGTACCCCCTACTTCATAAAACGGCATTGATATCCACGTCCAGCAGGTTCTCCTCCACGGTCAACCATATCTAAGCTCCCTGATCACATTCTCTGCGACATCTTCACATTTTATGGCGAAAACGTTTTCTCCGAGCCTGGTGGGCATAGATTTTGGTGGCACACCCTCGCACTTGTATGTCGGAAATGGAACACTGTCATCGGCATCTATCGGAGCCATTTCCTTGACGAGCTTCGATTTGGGAGTGACAGCACTACTCGGTTCCTCACGAACATTTCAAACCGAGGTGGGGATTCCGTCACAAGTCGGCTCAGGCGCTGGCACCTCTTGCCGCTCCATCTTCACTTCGACCTCATTCAGCCTTCTTTGAGCGCAAGAGAGGACGAGGATGACATCCTGGTTCTGCTCCAGCACTTGGAGCGCATTTACTTCCTGTCCTTACTTGCGCCGCTCCCCACCTGGCGATCGATCGCCGCAGCAGCGTCGGACCCGCCGCTCAGCTGCACAAGCATAGAACACATCCACTTGGACACCGGGAACAGGACCACGGGGTTCGTGCTCCCGAGCACGTTTCTCGCGGGCCACTCACCGCGCCTGCGCGCGCTCACGATGATTGGGGTGTTCCCTCTGTGTCTGCGATCTCTCCTGCTTTCGCCCATCCATCTTACCACCTTCGTCCTCGATGGCATCCCGGACTCGTTGCATCTCCCTCCAGAAGTGCTACTCGGGTACCTCGGCCTCATGCTCCAGCTACAATACCTCAACATTGGATTCTTATCCTCGGTCTCGAATCCGCGTGGCGGGTGCAGGAGACCAGCTTTTGCGTCGCTCGGTCGTGTGGTGCTCTCCAATCTTAGATGGTTCTACTTTCGCGGTGTCTGCGCGTACTTAGAAGCCCTCGTTCCTCTACTGGACACCCCACACGTCCGCGAGATCTATTTCATACTGTTCCACCAGCTACGATACGCTATTCCACGCCTTTCTGCATTTCTCAGACGGACAAAGCGATACGGATTTGACGGAATTCGGATCGACTTCGACTTACAATACACTAAGATCTCAGCCGTGCCCGTGTTTTCACCCTCGACAGGAGAGAAATTGATCATCCGGCTTCCTTGCAACCATCTTGACTTTCAGGTTGCATCTGTAGCCCAGGTTTGCAGGGCACTCAGATCGAACTTTGCGAACATGGAGGATCTGTTCATCAAGTGCCATCAAAGTCAGTGGCCGGCGGAGTGGCATGGGGAAGTTGAACCCGCCTTGTGGAGCGAGTTGCTCGCGCAGTTCCTTAACATGAAGACCCTCTGGTTATCAAGTGCACTCGTTTCGGAGGTGACCCAAGCGATAAGATCCGGCATCCGACAATTGCTCGAGGAAATGCCTATATTCGCTTGGATCATCGTCGAAGTTCAAGAGGATGATGCTAGCATTGCCGCTGTGCAATCCTTATCGGATTTACTAATTGAAATACGCCGCTCTGGGGGTCCCGTCATCGAACTCTATCGTCTATTCCCGGATATGTGGAATCAGCGCAAGCTACCCCTGGGTTGATGTCGAGGAGCTCCAGCGACAACTTTTCTGTTGCAAGGTGCCCTGATCATAGCAATCCTAGGACCCCAGGCCTTGGATATCCCAGTTCCATCAAATAGAAAGCCCACGCAATTGCACTAATACAAGAGGAGGGGGGGCATGGATGGAGATAGAGTTTATCATTCTGTGCAGGGCACGCTGACCCGACCATATAGTGTCATGTCGTATCTTGAACCCCGTGAAACATGGATGAAGGTGGCATCAGCGTGGATCGTGAACTGTGTTATAAGCTGTTCATCTAACTTCATTCGTTGCTCCGCACCAAACCAGGATTCCCACCTCCGGCGCGACGTTCCCGGCCCATCGACATACACTGCATCGCAACTGGGCAGCCCCGACGCATCCGACACCACTGCAGACACACAGCGATGCCACTACTACGGCTCCATCATCGGCTCTCCACACGCTCTGTAAGAAAGGCGGAGAGGTTGGCGATGCATTCCGTTGGAATGGAGGAGCAAGAAGGACGAGTCACATGATGAGGAAGTCTCAGGACAAGTAGTATGCACGAAACCGACAAAAAGATAAAACGCCAAAGTGAAACATGACGAACGCTACTGTTGCCGCGGTATGATAAGTAGTATTACGCCACGCATAGCATTCATCAATTACTCTTCTTTGTAGATCTTTTAATGTTTTCTGATTACTGTTTTGATTTGTCGCTTAGTGCTTCTCTAGCGACACCTATTTCTCACATCATCTTCGCGCGATACACCCATCCCACGTCTCACTCACCCGAATCACCGTCTCTCGTCTTTCCGCCATGCAGAGCCAATGTGCTCATCATACTCTCGCGTATCTATCGTGTCCATGATACATATAAATAGTTCGTTCAAGTTGTACGAAAGCCGCAATGATATGCTAGGTGGGGCGGTCATGCCCGCCCCCTCCCAGAGATGCCGGATTTGTATCGGTTCCATTACTGGCATGCATAGGGACTACTGAAGTGCGTACATCTAATGCACGCGCGGGTCCGAAGAAATGGAACAGGAGCGTTCTGTGTCTGACTGAAGCGGACGGGACGGGCAGATAGAGGTGTCGAAGCTCACCGACAACAGAGGTGTGGTGAAGGTAGCGGCGGAAGAAGCGGCAGAGAGCGAGGCTAAGGTGGAGAGGGTGAGGGAGAGAAGGAAGATAAAGGGGGAATGCACTGGCAAGCACGTGGAGGGTCGTTCGATCTAGAGCACGCGTTGGCACGATAGCTTAGGCTGATGCGTCGAGAATCGAAGTGGAAGAGTGAAAAAGAGTGAATGAGATCACGCAGAGACATTTCGAGAACAGAGGGTGAGTCAATTTCACAAGACTGAACTGCCCCTACATCAGGGGCTTCTGTGTACCTATATACATGGGCACGTCAATGGTTCTGCAGACAATAAGGTTGAAGAAAGGGGAAGAAGAAAGGGGAAGGAGTGTTGAGACGGGCCGGTAGCTAACCGGATTAGCCGGTGCGCATGGACCGCGTAATGTAGCTACAATGTAGATTAGATAATCTAAAATGCGTACTTACACTGATTAAGACAATTTACTACGCTACGCATTGTTTCACTCTTTTATTCTGCAGTACAATAGAACCAGAATGCATTGTTCTAATAGCTGGCCAAATCACACTCCTTTACTGTATTCAAGGACGCTTTTTCCTGCTCTTTCACTTCAGTTTTCGACCACTCAAACTGAATTTCTCACGCTAGCGCTTACCAAATCGACGCTGCAACAACAAGGAGAACGAAAGAGTAAGGTTGGTGGTGTAGGGGACAAAGGAGGCTGACAGGGAAAAGCAGCGACGTGGAACGTGAAAGGGACATCAGGCATACAGTTACAGATCATGACTGTATAGAAAAAAAAGATGGCCGAGCTTTCGTGACGTCGAGCAACACTGGCAGAGGGAAATGGGGAGCTGAGACGCACCCAGAGAAGGGAATACCGTAACCTGTAAGAGGGGTGGTGAAAGCGGCGACGTTCAAGTAAATTTTTAATAAGGATCAACTAGAGACGAAGGGGAAAGTAAAGGTAAAATGATGCAGGGTGTACTAAGCTTGTCTTTATACAAGTTTTGGCCACACAGCTCTTCGACAAGAGCGTTGTTGAAGTCGAGGGACAAACTGCGGACGGAGGGGCGCCTCAGTTCTCGATTTGGTATCATGGGCGCTCCGAGGTGTCATGTTCCGAGCACAACGGTAGGCACCACACTACTGTACTGTACTGTATGGGGGTGTAATGGAAGTCATGAACTCGTGTCGGACTACTGTAATCAGGGGCTGTTCTATTCCATGGTCGGGAGTCGTGTTGCACAGCAGGACTGCTGGTTAATACGTACTCCTGTACGATTCGTTACCGGCATCCATGTGGACGTACTGTTGCAGAGCTTTCCTGTTCACGGCGCTAGTTTGCGCTTATAACTTGAACCTTCACCTTCACTACGAGTAATTTTCCTGATGCCCTCTTCTGATGCTGGTTATTCGTCCGATGGTAGCATAGACTCAATGTACGGTGTTTACTCGGAACATAAAAGGAGCCGAGCATCATCATTCAATTTCTCAACATGGAGCCGGGGCCAGAGCCGAAGCCCGAGTTCAGTCACTGCCCTGGCCCCGGTGGTGCGACGTGGTTGGCGCCGCGTTACTCGACGCACTACTCGTAAGTACCCTCTGCCTCATAAAACGGCATTGATATCCACGTCAAGCAGGTTCTCCTCCACCGCCAGCAATATCTAAACTCCCTGATCACATTCTCTCCGACATCTTCACATTTTACGGCGAAAACGTTTTCTCCGAGCCTGGTGGGCACAGATTTTGGTGGCACACCCTCGCACTTGTATGTCGGAAATGGAACGCTGTCATCCGCTTCTCTCGGAGCCATTTCCTTGACGAGCTTCGCTTCGGGGGCGACAGCACTACTCGATTCCTCATGAACATCTCAAACCGAGGTGGGGATTCCGTCACAAGGCGGCTCAGGCGCTGGCACCTCTTGCCGCTCTATCTTCACTACGACCTTATTCAGCCTTCTCTGAGCGCAAGAGAGGACGATGATGACATCCTGGTTCTACTACAGCACTTGGAGCGCATTTACTTCCTGGGCTTACGTGCGCCACTCTCCACCTGGCGATCGATCGCCGCGGCAGCATCAGACCCGCCGCTCAGTTGCACAAGCATAGAACACATCTACATGGACACAGGGAACAGGACCACGGGGTTCGTGCTCCCGAGTACATTTCTCGCGGGCAACTCGCCGCGCCTGCGCGCGCTCACTATGATCGGAGTGTTTCCTCTGTCTCTGCGATCCCTCCTGCTTTCGCCCATCCATCTTACCACCTTCTTCCTCGATGGCATCCCAGATTCGTTGCATCTCCCTCCAGAAGCGCTACTTGGGTACCTCGGCCTCATGCCCCAGTTACAATACCTCAACATTGGATTCTTATCCTCAGTCCCGAATCCGCGCGGCGGGGGCAGAAGCCCAGCCTTTGGGCTGCTCGACCGTGTGGTGCTCTCCAATCTTAGATGGTTCTGCTTTCGCGGTGTCTGCGCGTACGTAGAAGCCCTTGTTACCCTACTGGATACCCCACACGTCCGCGAGATATCTTTCATACTATTCCACCAGCTACGATACGCTATTCCACGCCTTTCTGCATTTCTCAGACGGACAAAGCGATACGGATTTGACGGAATCCGGATCCACTTCGACCCACAAGGCGCCATAATCTCAGCCGTCCCCGCATTTTCGCCCTCGACCGGAGAGAAATTAATCATCCAGCTTCCTTGCAACCATCTTGACTTTCAGGTTGCATCTGTAGCCCAGGTTTGCAGGGCACTCAGACCGAACTTTGCGAACATGGAGGATCTGTTCATCAAGTACCGTCACAGTCAGTTACCGGCGGTGTGGCATAGGGAAGTTGAACCCGCCTTGTGGAGCGAGTTGCTCGCGCAGTTCCTTGGCATGAAGACCCTCTGGTTATCAAGTGCACTCGTTTCGGAGGTGACCCAAGCGATAAGATCCGGCACCCAACAATTGCTCGAGGAAATGCCTATCCTCGCTTGGATCATCGTCGAAGTTCAAGAGGATGATGCTAGCATTGCCGCTGTGCAATCCTTGTCGGATTTACTAATCGAAATACGCCGCTCTGGGGGTCCCGTCATAGAACTCTATCGCCTATTCCCGGATATGTGGAATCAGCGCAAGCTACCCCCGGGTTGACGCCGAGGAGCTCCAGTGGCAACTTTTCAGTTGCAAGGTGCCCTGATCATAGGAGTCCTAGGATCCCATACCTCGGACATCCCGGTTCCATCAAGTAGAAAGCCCACGCAATTGTATTAATACAAGAGGAGGGAGAGTATGGATGGAGATAGAGTCTATCATTCTGTGCAGGGCACGCTGACTCGACCGTATCGTGTCATGTCGTATCTTGAAACCCATGAAACATGGATGAGGATGGTATCGGCGTGGATCGTGAAATGCGTTACAAGCTGTTCATCTAACTTCATTCGTTGCTCCGTACCAAACCAGGATTCCCACCTCCGGCGCGGCGCTCCCGTCTACATACACTGCATCGCAACTGGGCAGCCCCGACACATCCGACACCGCTGCAGACACACAGTGATGCCACTGCCACGGCTCCATCATCAGCTCTGGCCACACGCACACGTAAGAAAGGCGGAGAGTCCATATCTTTTGATAAAGGGTACACACGTTATGCATGGCGCCGCACACGAACGCATATCGACATTCGAGGTTGGCGATGCATTCCGTTGGAATAGAATAAGTACTGTATGGGAGGAACAAGGGACAGTGGTCACATGATAAGGAAGTCACGGGACAAATAGTAGCGCGTCTCTCCAGCGCATAGTACAGTACTGTAGTGGTTCTCATGATCAGCGTTAGACACGCCTGCACTGTGCTGATTCGGAAGTTGGCGAACACGAGCAAATTTAAGCCTCCGGCTTATGTAACCACCTTCACATGTCTCCTGGAGCCTAATCCGGAGCATGGTAGTCTCATAGGCCAGACATGTCAAGATTTAGGCCCTGTTCGGCAGCGAGATAAATGACCATTTATCTCATTTATCTCATTTGCGTGACACCCCGGAGCATCACCACATCATGAGTCATGTCACTGTTGTCACGCTGGCCTTCCGCTGCGCAGCGGCTATCATGGTCCGTACTTGTTTGTCAACAGCCCGCAGGCAGAGAAAAGCGGACACTCCTTATGGGTGCAGCCAGTCTTCTTATCAAAATTGTGACTACTGCAGCCTTTATTTATTCCACAGTTGGGCCTGATAGTTGCAAGACACTCTGAAGCCGCTTTAAGTTTGTTTTTTGAAGTTCATGCCCTCACTGGCTAAAGTCCGGCTTCAGCACTGTGATCGGTGAGGGGGGCGATAAAAGCCTGTGTGTCTTCTAGACTCCAATTGGCCTGATCAGATGTAGTACTTTGAGAACCAGACATAATGAGAGATATATTAATAGGTAGAAGAAGACAAGTAACAACTGAGACGGGCAAGAACGACGTGGATGAACAGTGGGATCCGGAGCCATGATCCCGGCCAGTCACAGCCTGGTCACAGCCCGGTCACATCCAGGTCACAGCTTAGTCAGAAAGAAAATGAGATAAATGGCCATTTATCTTGCTGCCGAACAGGGCCTTAATCTCACTTCCTCTGGTGTAATCTTCTCACTGCCACGATTGTAAGAGGCTGATCATCTCCCGGCATAGCGTGGCATGCATGCAGCGCAAACGCTCACGTTTGCGCCATCACTAGGCTTTGTATAAGCGAGTACATATGAAGAAGAGGTGCCTCAGGCTCTCCATCATCCGCCCACGCCTCGGATTTTTCCGTAGAGCCAAACGAATGGCCCGTCGTCGCGACTAGCTTACTATGCCTGTTTGAGAACGAGAGATGCTGCATAGAATCGAGTCTCAGCAAGTAGCAAGGTTTCCTTCTCTCTTGAGGTTGAGGTTGAGGAGACCTTAGTCTCTACTCGAACAATCTCCCCCAGTCATTCCCTCCCAGGTTTCTTGGGACTCAAACCCGATCAAGATGGGGAGTGCTTTTCGGCTCTTTTTTTTTTTTTTTTTCAGGCATTAGATTCGTTCCGTCTTAATCTTCTTGCCACACACTTTTGGGGATGGTGTAAATGCCAGACAAATAGGTAGATAAGGAGAAGGCCTAACGTGCGAAGAATTTTATCAGGGGCGCTCGGCGCGTGGCTAATCGTTCATGAATCCTTATACTGTACGGATGTCTCGACTGGGAAAGAGATCCCACGGACGAAAATGGGCTATCATTCGCTTGGTTGACGCCTAGCAGACCTGCAACAGCATCTAGTCTCTGTTGATAATCCAATGACGATCATAGAAAACAGTCATTTTATGAGATATCATGTTGTACCCATTGTCTAAGACATGCCCTGTCACCCCAGATTCCCACGTGATTTATTGTACCATGATGGGCAGGGATACAAAGACACAGGACCGTGAGAAATGCGAAATGGGTCGTTGTGCCCCGAGAAGAGGATAAACACCGTGCGCGCGGGGAGCGCGGCGTGCAGCGTTGTGCATTTAACTTCGTGACAGCGGAGAATAGGACCTTGTCGTCGGGCGCCGGCTGCGGCTGCGGGTTATCGGTGTGGTTCGCTTTCTCTGCGGCGCTACTTGAGTTTTCTGGACTTCCTGTACCAAGGTCATCCACACTTGCTTTGGGCGTGACCCCTGATGACGAATCAGCACTTAATTGTAAATTTGTAATAAAGGTTGAGTAGGAATACGCACACTCTAGAGCATCTGCCAACCCCATCAACCGCGCAAAGCACAAACACAAATTCATGTGCGTCCAGCACGCCAAGGACCCATCAAGCACCTCCGTATCGTTCGTACACCGGACCGTCGCGACGGGCACCGAAGCAGACGTACCGTGCCATGCGCCGGGGTTACCGTGGTCGACGATCGGATCGCCGTGCGGGCACCTTCGCCATTGTGGCTTGGATGTCCTTACCATCCTTGATTAAGAACACCTGCAGCAGAAAGCAATGTTTTATGTCTCAGTACTTTGCTACATTCTATACGACCACCTCGTTTTTGTTGACCCATCTGGGTGGTTGCACGCATCAGAACATCAGAACGTCCGAGTCCGTGATGGCCGTGAGCCTGAGGCAGGAGGGCCGTATATCACCACTGTAAGGCGAGACATGCCGTTACGCTCGGAATGAGGTGCTTCGGAGCGCCCGTGACTCCTCGTTAAGCAAACGTGTCGACGTGAATTCCTTTCCCCTTGTCTCTCTCTTTTTCCTATCTGTGCTCCTGTCCCATTTTCTCGAACTCGCGCGTGCGTTAATCGTACGCACTTCACCACAGACGATACCGACGTAGTGACCTGAGAGTGCTACGTGACGTTCAGTGGGACATGGGGTGCTTATCACACTGATCAGTACCAACACTCGTACGACGTTGTTCCTCTGTGATGGGTTCGATGACGTTGAGTAAAACACACCGACCAGGTGCGAAGACGTTTCTGACGATTGCACTGCCGAATGGCCGTGGCAGTGTGGGATGGCCTCGTCATATATGAGAACCAATTTGACGTAAAAGGGGGTTGTGGAGCTGTGTTATGAAAAAAAAGGGAGCAGGACACTGTCGTGAAGACGATGATCTCTGCAGATAGATAGGAGCAAGTACAGATGAGTATAAATCCTAATACTTCCTATCTGGACTCGGATTCGGTATTCTATATTGTACTTTGCGGCACTGGGCTACAGGAAACGAGAAAAACGAACAGAGCTATTACATCCATTACTCAGCATTGCCATAGGGCGCAAAACTGTGAGGAGACTCGGGCTGCCGTTCCAAACGTGGCGGGATAGTATGTTATTGGATGACTATCTCTATTCTTTTACATCACTAATGCTACTTACAATGGTTTCTACCTGCAGAATGGTAGACGTTTTCAAAAATTTGCTCATGGGCGCCTTTGTTTACAGTAAACACGCCCTAAGGCATCGCACTGGCACTTACGGTCTTATCAAATACGAGAAAATGTCTGTAAGTAAAATGTCTCATATCAATCATCACGAGAGTATTACGATCATAATCAGTCAGTCAAGCGATCTAAGTCCTAACCTCGACTTCAACACCTGAATCCGAATCATAGGGAGTGGAAAGAGATGTCACTGACAGGCTGGAATCGCTGTCGTAGCCGGCCCGGAGGGGCTGGGGCCATGCGGGGTATAGTGGCGTCTCGCCGTTGTTGTTCTGCACTTGGACATTTGCACCACATTCAATGAGAAGCCGAGCGGCCTCGACACTCCATTGGCATGATGCGAGATTCAGTGGACTCGGAGTCGGGTGATTGTTATCCTGCGTGTCCACACCCGCACCTCGGTCCAGTAATAACCGCCTGGTGTCGTGATATCCGCCCTTCGACGCGAGGTGTAGTGGCGTCTCGCCGTTGTTGTTCCGCACTTGAACATTTGCACCACATTCAATGAGAAGCTTCGCGGCCTCGACCTTCCCTTGGGATGATGCGAGATGCAGTGGAGTCGAGTGATTGTTATCCTGCGCGTCTACATCCGCACCTTGGTCCAGTAATAACCGCATGGTATCGCGATATCCGCCCTTCGACGCGAGGTGTAGTGGCGTCTCGCCGTTGTTGTTCTGCACTTGGACATTTGCACCACATTCAACAAGAAGCTGAGCAGCCTTGACGCTCCGTTGGGATGCGAGATGCAGTGGAGTCGAGTGGTTGTTATCCTGCGTATCCACATCCGCACCTCGGTCCAGTAATAACCGCATGGTGTCGCGATATCCGCCCTTCGATGCGAGGTGTAGTGGCGTATCGCCGTTGTTGTTCTGCACTTGAACATTTGCACCATGTTCGATGAGAAACTTCGCGGCTACGACCTTCCGTTGGGATAATGTGAGATGCAGAGGAGTCGAGTGATTGTTATCCTGCGCGTCCACATCCGCACCTCGGTCCAGTAATAACTGCATGGTGTC
>QLOS01008902.1:0-11466 GCA_003313725.1 Russula sp. MG48
TAAAACTAACTAAGAACAAGTACAATACAGTGCATCAACTCCTAAATAGGGGGGCTCGTTGTCATTGTCGTTGTGTTATGGCTTGAGGGGCTGTGAGCACGACTTGTGCAGCTAGGCGTGTGGCAAGAGTGAACACGTGCGAGGGCAACGAGCATGTGGTCTGAGCAAGACACTTCCGGTGGTCTCGATGACGCAAGAGTAAAGCAGACTCTTCGGAGTAGAATGACTAAGTCACGGGCGCTTGTGACTTCGAGGTTCAAAGCTAAGTCGTTGCAGCCGACTTAGAGAGGCGTGGGAGTGAAGCAAGATAGTGCTGAGCGAGCACTATAACAAAGGTGGGGGCAGAGGGGCAGTGGGAGCGTCTTAGAGCGGCAAGCTCAAGAGTCGAAGCAAGGTCGGGTCTTGATTAAGAAACTAAGTCAAGCTTAAGGCTTGACTGGCGCAAATGGGGCTCCTTATATAGGGAGCTACAGGAGGGCACGTGCTAACTACTACCTGAGTCATAACAGGGGTAGTGAGTCAGTCCAAGATCCGGAGCTAAGTATAGTAGTGGAGCGATGGCCACATCGCTCCACATGAGTCACGCATGCTCCACAGGCGTCATATCGTACAGTAAGCAAACACGAGTCGCAAGTAAGTAAGGGTAAGCATAGAGGCGTAAGCATAGGGAGAGACGGTCCGTAGTCCGCGGGGGAGATCATAACAGTACGCCCTCCCCTAAGGGACAGCTGCCACGCTGTTAGTCAGAGGTGGCAGGCTCACCGGACAGGGCGCGGCCAGCATCGTTGGCGTCGGGGGAGGACTCGGGCGGACAGGGGCGCTTGCGGCGCAACATGTGAACGACGCGTTCACGGACAGGGAGGGGGCGCTCGTGCATGAAGTGGACATGGGGCGGGATATGGATGGGGAGTTGGGCGACTACGTCGGTCTGATGAGTGGTGGGGCGGCCCCGCAGCCAGTAGGACATGGAGGGGAGGATGGGGCGCGCGAGGATCTGGTCCAGCTTGGGCCCGATGCGCGAGTTGACGGCTGCATCGTGGAGACGCACTTCGACGACACGCAGCTGATCCTTGAGCGCGTGGCGGCGGCGTACTAAGTCAGCGTCCCAATCCAGCTGGAGGGCGGTATAGTCGGCGCGGCGCTGAGGGGTGCCCAGGAGGTGGTGGTACTCCTGCTCGATCTGGGCGTGGAGCTTGTGGACGAGGTGACGGTAGCGGTGGACTTCTGCGGTGACGCTGGCGTCATTGAGGCCTTCGATGAGGCGGTCCACATGGTGGCGGTACTGGTGGTTGCCCTCCAGCGCGGTCATATCCCAGTCGTCTATGTCTGGGAGGTGAGCATCCGGGTGTGGCTTAGCATGGAGGGGCTCAGCGTAGATGGGGGACGTCGTCATCAGACGTCCCAGGACAAGGGGCTCGGCGAGGCGGGTGAAGTGGGCATAGAAGGTGGTGGGGACTAGTCTGTTGTTGTGATCGGGGACAAGGATAGTGTCCCACTCACCTGTGTTGTCGACAAGTCGATGCCATCGCAGGAGATAACCATTGTAGCCGAGCGCGCTGTCCGACTGACCATGGCCTGGGTCTCCGCTGCTGCTACTGTGGGTGCATGGAGCTGCTGAGGCGGCGGCGATTCCTCCTTGACGGGCGGGGGTGGCGGCAACGTTTGCGTAGCTGCATCGGCTCGAGTACGAGGGGGCAGGGACATCTGCCGGCAGCAGAAAGCGGACGGCGCAGGCAAGGTCGTTGTCGGCAGATGGAAGTACGGAAAAGATGGTGGCTCCGATGGGCGGCGCAGCCCTGAAGCGGGGGTCGGTTGACGCGAGCGAATGAAGTCCAGCCTGGGGGAGCGGAGTGGCAGGCACTGAGGTGAGGCTCGAGACGGGGGAGGCGCTCCAGGTAGCATGGCCGTCGTCGATCTGGACAGGGGCGTTGCAGACTCCACAGAAGTTGTCTGAGCTGAGGGGGTGGTCTGAGAGGTCCGGGGCTGAGTGGAGGCTGGGGGCGGATGTGCTGCCACGAGCAGGAGAATCTCGTCTAGAATCTGGTCTGCTTGCTCCATTGCTGTCATCGTCGTCGCTGGAGCTGCTGTCGCTGATGGTGAATATGCGGGCGGCGAAGGGCGTTGCAGGGCGGCGCTGCGAGTGGTCATCCTCGGTCCTGGGCTCCATCGGGGGCGGCAATGCTGGGGCGGCGATGTTGATGACTTGGAGGGGGGGCTGTTGGTCTTTCGGCGAGCCATTGGCGGACATGAGCGATGGGTAGGCAGGTGGTGCGCTGGGAGTAGTGTAGGCGAGAGAGGGGGATGGGGCTTTGAGGGCGATTAGGGCATGTCTTATATAGGCTTTTCTTATCGCAGCGGGGTTATCTCGGTGGAACTGGCGGACTAGGTTCATGGAGTGTTTCAAGTTCGCCCGAGGTTCCCATGTATCTTCTGCTGCGGAGTACCCTTTCCATCTGATTCAGTACTGTGGCTGTTTTGTTCTTCCGAATCAACAGTATTCTAGGACGGCCTCGACTTCGTACTCTGCTTCTCCATCTATGACGTCAGGAGGCGGTTCTGTGAAGTTCGGGCCGTGTTCACTGGTTTCTATGTATGGGGTGAGGAGGCTGGCGTGGAAGATGTCGTGGACGCGGCGTAGCTTCCACTGTGGGGGGATGGCGAGCTGATACACTACTGGGGAGAGGACTCTGGTGATGGTGAAGGGGCCATAGCATTGTTGAGCGAGTTTTGCGCTTGGTTGAGTGATGTGGATGTTCTTCCCTTCGAGCCAGACCTTTTGTCCTTGGGCGAATGGCTTAAATCGCGCTCCCTTTCTGGAGCTGATGACGGTCTGGGCGTTGGTGATGGTGGCCTGCACTGATTGCCGGCCTTCTTGGATGTGGTCTAGGCGCTCTTGGAGTGTCGGCATTTTCTCGGATCTTTGTGGCTGGTGGGCACGTGGTACATGGCCCATGAGGAGCTGGAAAGGTGCTTGCTTGGTGGTGCTGCTGGGCCAGGTGTTGTGGACGTATTGGGCGATTGGTAGGAGCGAGGCCCAGTTATTCTGCTGGTGATTGACGTATATGCAGAGGTATTGTTCTAGCCATTGGTTGGTACGTTCGGACTGGCCGTCCGTCTGGGGGTGATAGGCTGTGCTGATGTTCTGTTCTATGCCGAGGGACTTGCAGAGTTCTCTAGGGAAGTGTGAGGCAAAGTGTGTTCCTCTGTCACTAATGATCCTCCGGGGGATGCCATAGTGGGGGAAGATGTTCTTGGCATAGAGCGTCGCGATTTCTGGGGCCGTCATGGACTCTCTGCAGGGGATGAAGATGGCGGCTTTCGAGCAATCATGGTCCGTCACTGTGAGGATGGAGTCAAAACCATCTGATGGAGGTAGCTTAATGATGAGGTCGAGGGCGATTGTCTCGAACAGCAGGGCGGTTGGGTTGGTTGTGATGGGCATGAGGGGTGGTGTTGGCTTCGTGGTGTTGGCTTTGGTGGCTTGGCAGGTGGCGCATCCTTTGATGTAGGCAAGGACTGTTTGTTTCATATTGGGCCACCAGTAGTCTTTGGCAATGAGGAGGCACGTTTTTAGGATGCCTGGGTGTCTGGCTGTTGTTGAGTCATGGTAGAGGGAAATTACCCCCCTCCTAAGGTCATTGTCTGCCACGACAACCAGGCGATCGGCGTGCCACCACCCTCCTCCAGGGTGGCATTCCAGGGGGTAGGTGGAGGCCCATGTGGCGAGCGTGGGTTGGTGATCTTTTTGGGCTGCCAGGGTGCGATCCTCCAGATCCACAGCGGTTGTGGCATTGGCAAAGAGGTGCGGTGGCAGGGCAATGACATCTTTGTTGTCGCTTCCTGCGCTATCGAAGTCTGGGCGGCGGGAGAGGGCATCAGCTTTATTGGTTGCCCCCGGACGATGGACTAGGGTGATGTCATAGTCCCCTAGCGTGAGGATGTAGCGGGCAATCCTCCGGTTGATTTTCTGGGGGGACCTGTAGTACTGCAGGTTTTTGTGATCTGTAATAACAAGGACCTGGTGCTGTGCGCCCATAAGGAGATGGCGCCAGTGTTCTAATCCTCGAATAATGGCGAGGAACTCTCTGTCCCAGATGGGGTAGTTGCGCTCGGTCGCGGTGAATGTCTTGGAGTCGTATCCCACTGGTCTGCGCCGTCCCTGGGGGTCATACTGGTACAGGATAGCTCCTGTGGCGTTTTGGGAGGCATCCACTTCGAGTTTGTATGGTCGTGCTGGGCTGGGCTGCCAGAGGACGGGGTCACTGGTGACGATGCGGATGAGTTTATCCACAGCGGCTGAGCATTCGTCCATCCAGACGAAGGGGGTCCCTTTCTTTAGCAGGTTGGTGAGTGGGCAGGCGATTTCTGCGAAGCCCGGGATGAAGGGGCGCTGGTATCCTAGCACTCCTAGCGTAGACCGCAATTGTTTAATGCTGGTGAGGGTGCGGGGCCATTCTTTGATTCCCTTCAGCTTGCTGGATTCGATGCGTAGCAATTCCCCATCGATCACAAGTCCCAAATATTCGACCCTTCGTTGCTCGAAGAGGCATTTCTGTGGCTTGAGGAAGAATGAACCTTCTTCCAGGACATCTAAGAGTTCATGGACGATTTGTCGATGTAGGGCGTGGTCCAGGGGTGTGGCGATGAGGATATCATCCATGTAGACAAAAATCATCCTGGGGTACTTGAGCTTCAGTGGATGGAGTAGTCTGTCCATGACTCGCTGGAAGGTGCTTGGGGCATTGCATTGCCCAAAGAGCATAATGCGGGGCTCGAAGAGCCCTTGTGGCATTTTGAAGGCCGCCTTCCATCGGTCTCCCTCCTTGATCCGTACATTGTGATATCCCCAACGGATGTCGAATTTGGTGAAGAGGGCGCGCCCTTCTAGGTCTCTGGTGAGAATGTTAATGTTGGGCAGGGGGTACACATCCCGGATTGTCCAGCTGTTTAACGTGCGGTAGTCCTGGACTGGGCACAGGGATCCATCCTTCTTTTTGATGAAAAAGAACAGTGCGGCGTATGGGGATTTCGATAGCTGGATGTACTCCTTGTCAAGTTGTTCTTTAATCCAGGCGTCGGCGGCGATCAGTTCCTTGGGATTAAGGGGGTAGACCTTACAGTCTAGCGTTGCTGGGGCATCTGGTTTGAGATTGATCGCGTGATCATCCTCTCAGCTTGGGGGAAAGCGCTGTGCTTCTTTCTCCGAGAAGACTCTCCAGTGTCGAGCGTATTCCCTTGGGACATCCATGGCTGTGGGAGTCTTTCGTTCTTGGTGTGCTTTTATTGCCCATTCTTGGGCGATGTTAGTCCAGTTGATCTGGAGGATGAGGCTATCTCCTTCCTCCCATCCCATAGCGTCCAGCGCATGTCCTAGCATCTGGGCATAGTGTAGTAGGGTCTTGGGTTTCTCCGGGGCCTTCCTTCCCGTTGTTGTTAGCGAGATTGGCCCTCCCTGGATGGTGCGGGTTGTCCAATTAATGACAGGGTTGAATGCGTGCAACCAGGGGAAGCCTAGGATGGTTCTGTCTCGTCCCAGGTTGGCCCAGTAGAAGTGTTGGACATGCTCCTTGCTTCCTTGCTTGATGAGGAGGTCGCAGTAGGTGGTTATCCTTCCGCTGCGATTCTCTGATCCATCCACATTGTACAGGAGGCGTGGTTGGGGGAGGAGGCGTGGGGTAAGGTGAAGTCGTTTGGCGGGTTTTTGGTCGATAAAATTGTCAGTGGCGCCACTGTCCACTAGTGCTCTTTCCGCAGCCTTCCCATGTATGTTTACAAAGGTGAAATTGGCATTGACACTATTTCGATTCGAGACATACATGGTACAGATTCGCGAAGCTTGATCCCAGGCTGATAGATCAAGCTGCTTTAAAAATCCAGATCTTCTTCTATGATCTGATCAAACATAGCGGTGCGTTCTGTGGCATTCATGGAACGTAGCTGGGAAATGAGGTCGGACTGTGACGTTTGGCTGGCGCTGTCTTCTGGCGCAATGCTGGAGGCAGCTTCTGTTTCTGTTACCCTTGCCTTGGGTGGTGGAGGTCCTCGTCGCCTTGGCTTCTTAGTGCACTGGTACGCTCGGTGGCCCACTTCTTTGCAGTAGAAGCACTTCCGCTCGTCCATAAGCTTTTTCTTTTCTGCGTTGGTCAGTGGCCCTCCTAGGCGATTGGCATCAACCTCCATGGGGACAGGGACGTTGTTTCGGTTAGGTCGGGCTGGTGGAGCGGGTCTGGGGACGAAGCGGGGGTGTGGTGTGAAGCGTGGGGGGTTGGGGTTCGGTCCCAGCATTGCTGTTTTTCGGGCCGTCCTCTGGATCTCTTTTCGTGCTGCTTCCTTCCACCCTTCAATCGTTGTGGGGACCGTGTCTCTGTCGAGGATTTTGAGCGCTATTCCTCGGCGCAGGCCTTTGGTGAAGAGGTCCAGTGTCCCCCGTTCATTTGGGGACCATCCTGATGCAAGGACGTAGTGGTCGAAGCTGGCGATGTATCCGTCGATGTCATCCCCTTGCATACGCAGCTCTGTGAGCTTCCTGTAGGCCTCTTGTTCTTTGGCGGTGTCAGTGAATGCCCTTTTGAAGCTGTCCTTGAATTCTGTCCACAGGACTTCGTCTGTGCGCGCGATGGGGTTAATCTGCCTAGCGACTTTGTTGTTGAGGGCTGTCATTTGGGCATCCCCCCAGTCGTCGACCTTGGGTCCCCTGATAAGGGATATGGCGAGGGCCACACGGTTGTAGGGGATGGTGACATTCTCCGAGGTGCTGTGGAGGATTCTGTAGATGTTGAACTCCCTGAGGAAGTTGTCGCTTTTACTTCGATTGCCTTCAAAGGTAGTGGGTTTATTTCCGGTTGCTCCGTTGTCATTTCTTGGTGGGGTGACTGCGGCCATTACTGGGGCTGCTGGAGGTACTGGCGGCTGTGGTTGCTGGAGGATAGGTGGTGGTGCGGTCGGCTGGGCTGCTGCATGGGCGATTTGCAGGAGCTGGGGCGTTTCTTGAGTTTCTGGGAGGAGTGGGTGTGCTCCTTGTAGTGTGGCTACGTCTTGGAGTCCTGTACTAATGAACTCTTTGAGTGGCAAGATGGTCTGAGGGACTGGTGTGGGCTCTTCCCCTTCGCTGGCACTGTGGAAGGTTGAGGAGGCACGGTCTGGGCTGGCTGGATCTACAGTGATAGGTTCTGGGGATTCTGGTTTGAGCGAGCTGTGTCCTAGTCCGGTCTCGTTGGTGTGTTCGAATTCTAGAACTTCACTTGCGCGCGTCCAATATTCTCCTCAATCGTAGGTTATAAGGTACCAGTCGTCGTTGAGGTACTCGATGGGTCTTTCCCTAATGCCTAGTGGGGTGAGGAGGTGGACGTGGTAGCACCAGTAGTTGTCTGTGTCGTTCCTTCTCCAATAGGCTTCTCCCTTGATGTAATCTGGAAGGTCGTCTTCTCTCCTAATGGGTACTCTTGTTCTATATCCTTGAGAGAGCGCGAGCCTGATTTCTTCCAGGGTTGCTTATGAGGGAAGAGGGAATCCTGCTGTTTCGAAGAAGGCAGTACAGATGAAGTTCAGTTCCTGCGCGAAGCTTTCTAGTTTGTGGATGAGTTGGTCTAGGAGGTGGTGGTGGTGGTTGGGTCCTCTATTGCAGAGGAGGTAACAATCGTGGCTGTGGCGAAGCGCGTCACCTCTGGCTTGGTCTAGCAGGTGTTGTGTGAATTCTATAGCATCGCAGAGGGCGTCCGGCGTGATTTCCCTTACTCCAATCAATCCGCGTTGTCTAGCAGACTCCAGGGTGTTAGCGAGAGCTCGAGGATTGTGAGGGCAGCTTCTAGCAGGTTAAATTCTCCTTGCCACTCTTGGTCAATGTGGCAGAAAACGTCTCTTTCAATACAGAGGGAAAGGTGCACTTCTGTGGCTCCTCCTCGGCAGGTGTGGTGGCAAACGGCGTTGTGGTTGTAAATGGCGACGTCTAGATAGGATCTCCAACGTTCTATGTGGAGGCGGCATCTGGCAAGTTCCTGAAGGCGTTCAGCAAAGGCAGCGTCGTCCAGGGCGGCTCCTGTTAGACGTGGTGTGGGAAGCTTGACTTATGTTATGGCTCAAGGGGCCGTGAGCACGACTTGTGCAGCTAGGCGTGTGGCAAGAGTGAACATGTGCGAGGGCAACGAGCACGTGGTCCGAGCGAGACACTTCCGGTGGTCTTGATGACGCAAGAGTAAAGCAGACTCTTCAGAGTAGAATGACTAAGTCACGGGCGCTTGTGACTTCGGGGTTCAAAGCTAAGTCGTTGCAGCCGACTTAGAGAGGCGTGGGAGCGAAGCAAGATAGTGCTGAGCGAGCACTATAACAAAGGCGGGGGCAGAGGGGCAGTGGGAGCATCTTAGAGCGGCAAGCTCAAGAGTCGAAGCAAGGTCGGGTCTCGATTAAGAAACTAAGTCAAGCTTAAGGCTTGACTGGCGCAAACGGGGCTCCTTATATAGGGAGCTACAGGAGGGCATGTGCTAACTACTACCTGAGTCATAACAGGGGTAGTGAGTCAGTCCAAGATCCGGAGCTAAGTATAGTAGTGGAGTGATGGCCACATCGCTCCACATGAGTCACGCATGCTCCACAGGCGTCATATCGTACAGTAAGCAAACACGAGTCGCAAGTAAGTAAGGGTAAGCATAGAGGCGTAAGCATAGGGAGAGATGGTCCGTAGTCTGCGGGGGAGATCGTAACACGTTGTCGTCGCCGCCGCCACCGCTGCGGCACCTGTTGCCCCTACATTACCGCCATTGCCACTACCACCACCATTCTGCCACTCCCCCTGTTCCAGCACTGCACCCTGCTGTTGCTGTAGCTACATGGGAATCGGTCCCTCCCGCTCATGTTTCAGGCAAGGGAAGGGGGTGGGTGGTAAGAATCGGGCCCTCCAGGCTCCCACAGCGACCACAGCGATGGTGCGGGTGCGGTGACGCTGCTGGCGTGGCAGTGGCCGCAGCGATGGTCCTGGCGCGGGCGCAGTCACCATGGTGACAGTGCGCGTGGCAGCGGCCGTGATGACAGTGCTGGCGCGGCGGCGGTCATGGTCAGGGCGCTGGTGTGGCAGTGACCGTGGGGTGACAATGCGGGCATGGCCATGGTGGTGGTGATGGCACTAGCGCAGCCACATCCCGAATGCGATGGGGCCAGGCCAGAGGTGGTGGTAAAGCTATGAGGAAATCAGAAAAGTGCGTTAGTAAGAATGATATGAAAAAAAAAAAAACCATACCTACACTGTAGCTCACGCTCGTGAGCGAGATGGGGTGGTGGTGGTGAAAACGTCCCAAGCCCGCGTTTGCAAGTGAGGGATGTGGTTGGAGACATAGTGGCAGGGCATACCCCCAGCTCGCGCTTGTGGGCAAGGGAGGGTGACGGCGTGGTGATGTGGGGGCGAACTCGTCATAGTGACAAAACTACCCACCTCGCATTTGCGAGCGGGGGGTGTTGGCGACGCGGCAGCAGGGCGTTGTGTATCTGTGAGGGGTGCTTTTGTCAGTTAAGAATGATATGACCAAAAAAAAAAATTGCCCCAGCTTGTGCTTGTAGGCGAGAGGGGGGGTGCCATGACTTGGTGGTGGCACGGCGGTGGTCACAGTGACTGCGCTGGCAGGGCAGCGGTGACGGTAGCTCGGTGGTGGCATGGTGGCGGTTGTGGTGTGTTTGACGCGAGGAAGGGGTGGTGGCGACGAGTGAGGGGGGTGTTGGCAACGTGGCGGCACGTCTGTAGGGCCATTGTTTTAGTTAAGATCATGATAAGTTATGAAAAAGAAAAAAAACTACACCAAGGATGGCATGCTCAATTGAGCGTGTCCTTGAGTGGGTATCGTCGTTGAGATATGTAGCAAGTAGTCCCGAGCAGAAGTTGACTCAGGGGTGAACATGGTCTGATATTCTAAGTCATGTCAACACACCTAAGTTCAACTTCTCTGAGGCGCTGTCATGTGTCATTTGTGTCACGTTGTGACATGACCAATCAACCGCTGCGGCTCTCTTTTCATCCCACACACATCCAAGTAAGTAATTGTTATAAGTTAGTGGACTAACAATTTAGTTATCTTTTAGGTACAGAGTACAGTGCAAGTGCACAGACAGAAGGTAAGTATAATAGTTAACATTTGTATGCTAATTGTGTGTTCCAGGTAATCAACCTTGGCGAGCGCCAGCACCAACAACAGCTGTAGCACCAGTAATGGTGTGATGGTGGCAGCAACAGCAGCAATGGTGGCGACACCTGCAACAAAGGCGGCCGCAGCCATGGCAGCTGCAGCGACAGCAGCAATGATGGCTGTGGCAACTGCAGCAAGGTCAACGGCCGCGGTACAGCACCAGCGGCACTGGAACCTGCACCTGCACCTGCAACAGCAGCTGCAATGGCAGCGGCAGCGATGAGAGCAGCACCGGCACCAGTACCAGTGGCACCAGCAGCCGGAGCAGCAGCGAGAGCGGTGGCGGCACTGGCACCGGCACAGCACCGGCACCAGCAGCACCGGCACCAGCAGCACCAGCACCAGCGGCACCGGCACCAGCAGCACCGGCAGCGGCAGCAGCCAGAGCAGCGAGAGCGGCGGCGGCAGCAGCACCACTGCAGCGGCACCAACAGCAGCGGCCCCTCCCTCACTCCAAACGCAAGCTGGAGGGTTTAACTGACGCCCCCCCCCCTCCCTCGCTACAAACGTGAGTGGAGGGGGTTTATCTCTTATTCTAGGCAACAACAGCCGATGGCACCCCCTCCCTCGCCCCAAATGTGAGCGGAGGGAGGGACTTACTTCTCTTTGCACGACGACGGCCAGCAGCGCAGCGACGACCAGCAGCGCGACCGCGACGACAACCACCAACAGCACGGCAACGACATGAATGCGATGATGATGGACAGCATCTGTGACGGACAGTGCGACTGCGATGGGCAGTGCAACCGTGACCAGCAGGGCAATGCCAGTTAGAATTCAGTATATTAGTGTATAATGTCTAATAGTGTGTAGTAAAGAGTAAAGTAAAGTATAATAAAAGTTTTTTTAGTTATGGGATTGGTCTGGACCACAGCAAGGCACCAGCACCAGCGGGAGCAGGGAGCAGCACCACCAGTGACGATGGCGGTGGCGTTGGCTGTGGTTGTGGCGGGTGCAGTGTCAGTGGGGGTGATGGTGATGGCGGCGGCGGTGGTGGCGGCAGCAGTGGGTGCGGCAGCGGCAGCGGTGTGTTACGGCTCGAGGGGCCGTGGGCACGACTTGTGCAACTTAGGCATGTGGCAAGAGCGAACACGTGCGAGGGTGATGAGCACGTGGTTCCAAGCGAGACACTTTCAGTGGTCTCGGTGACGTAAGAGTGAAGCAGACTCTTCGGAGTAGAACCGCTAAGTCACGGGCGCTCATGACTTCAAGGTTCAAAGCTAAGTCGTTGCAGCCGACTTAGGGGGCGTGGGAGCAAAGCAAGGTAGTGCGGCGCGAGCACTAAGGCAGAGGCGAGGTA